>JAOTQJ010145562.1:0-12228 GCA_025642045.1 Solanum sejunctum | reverse complement strand
CATGATTGTTAGCGCCAAGGTCAAGAAAATTAAGGTCAGAACTGTGGTAGATATGGAGCTTATAGAGACAATCAAGGAGGTTATTATGAGAGGAATAGGGTTCAAAAAGCATATGAAGGTAAAAGAGATGGTTTCAGAAATGGTCAATATGTTCCACCATATAATCTAGATGCTGATACAAGTGATTCTAGAATTGAGAAATTGTTTGATAATTTGTTGAAGAAGGCCGAGACCCAAGATAAAATTCTAAGGGGCATGAAATCCAATATTTCATGTATTAATCAAAAGATAGAGTCTCATTCTGTAGCTACAAAACAGCTTGAGCAACAATTTGGTCAAGTATCAGCTCGGTTGAATCAGCATCAAAATAGTACACTGTCTAGCAACATAGTTCAAAATCCAAAGAATGAAGAGCAATGTATGATGATTACTACTAGAGGTGGTAAGGGTACCATTGATCCTCCTATGCTGATTGAGTTAGAAGATGTTCGTAATAAGATAGTTGCAGATAAGGATATGGTTAAAAGAGATGATTGTGTTAGAGATGGGGTGACTGAGGTAACTAAAGAGCCATAGAAGTATAAGCCTGTCCCAAAGCCTCCTCCTCCTTTCCCTTTAAGACTCAAAAAGAAGGAGGAATAAGGCAAGTTCAAACACTTTCTCTCTATACTTAAGAAACTATCCATCAAGATAGCTCTGATTGAAGCTTTGGAGAAAACGTTAGGTTATGAAAAATATATGAAGGATTTGGATACCAAAAAATGCAAAGTGAGTCAGGAGTTTTCTCAAGATGTTCAACATCGTAGTTCTATCCTTGGTTCAAAAGCATGAAGGCCCAGGTACTTTCACTATACCTTGCACTATAGGAGATGTGGAGTTCACAAGGGCACTTTGTGATTTGGGTGCAAGTATCAATTTGATGACTCTTGCGGTTTACAAGAAGTTTGGTCTGGGTAACCCTACTTCAACTAATATGTAGTTGTTGATGGTGGATTGGACTGTGAATAAACCTGTGGGGATACTTTATGATATGTTGGTAAAAGTTAAAAATTTCATATTCCCTACAGATTTTGTGATTCTAGACTGTGAGGTTGATTTTGAAGTTCCTATTATATTAGGAAGACCATTCTTAGCTACTATATGAGCTTTAGGGGATATCGAGGTCAGTCAACTCAGGCTCAAAGTGAATGATGAAAAAGTTGTCTTTGATATTCGTTAGACTATAAAGCATCCTAATAAGTTGAAAAGTGAGGTTTGGGCAATTGGTAAAGTCTAGTAGCTAATTTGTCTAAGCTGTGGCCCGACAATAAATCAAGCTTTACTTGGGACGCAACCCAAGGATTGTTTTATGTTTTAGACTAGTTTTAAGTTTAATTTAATATTTTAGATTCTTATGTAATTGTTTGATTATGTTATGATTGCTATTTTTAACATTAGATTTATTGCATATAGGGGCAAGTGAATTTTATGAAGAGTATGCATGTAAAAGACTAGGGCAGCAGATTTTGCTGAGAAATGCATCAGGTACAGTTTCTACGACTAGGATTGCAAGTCATATTGCACTTTACAACTCGTAATTCCATATCGTAGAGATTTCCAGTGAGCATGAACAGTGTGCACTCAATCCACGAGCTAACTTTACGACTCATAGATTAAACTACGAGTCATAAATGGGGTTCATGGAACTCAGGTAAGATTCTAATTTTTCTAAGTGTTGAGAGGTCTACGAGACTAGGACTTACAAGTCGTAGACCCATCTATGACTCATAATTGCAGTTTCGTAGACCCAAGCCTAGTGATTTTAATCATTGACCCAGTAAGGGTATAAAAGGGAGATCAAAATATTTTGACCCCATTTTTACCGTAATAGACCGTAATTTCCCAAATTTTTTATTCCTTCCCTTTTTTACCACCTTCCGACTTCTGTGACCTATATTCGGGCGAATTTTTCGGCAACTAGGGTTTTGTGGTTATTCATTCTCTCTTATCTTCTTCAAATTCATCTCAACTTGTGGTAAGTTCTTGACTTAATTTTGATCATTGATTTGCCTTGCTCCTTATTAGTTTATTTGTTGATCATGATTGAGTTGGGTGGTTTAGTATGATAATCTTATTGAAGTTGGTATTGTATATTAGAGATTGAATTGCCCTTGGTTTAATTGATTGATTGATTCTAGAAATTGCGTATTTTAGCTCTATATATGATTAGTTGTGGTGCCTATCAAATTATCCATCATTTTTACTTAAATGATAGTGATATTATTGTTTCTTGTAGAATTAATGGGTGTTTTAGGTACATGTTAGTTTGAAGGAATGTGGGTTAGTCGGAATTATAGGGTAATTGATGTGAGAATATTTTGGATAGGCTGATAAGTGTGTTAACCATGTTGGGGGTTGGCGATTTTGTGTTAAACTTATGAGTGTGCATTTGTTTGCTTCGACACTAGTAGAATTTAGGATTGAATATGTTCTTGGGGTCCATGTGATGAACTTAGATAGGTCAGGCACCTAAAATTTCTTATTCGCGTAAGTGTTTTAATACTTATAGATTACGTTATGAGTTGTAATTGTCCCTCGTGAGAAATTTAAGATGCTTGATAATCTGAATATTCATTAGATGAGACCTTCTACGAGTTGTCAATCACTTTATGACTCGTAGATAGATCTCGTAGATCTTTTCCTGCTTCTGAATTATTCTCTGGAATTGTATATGACCTAAGTTTATGACTTGTGAAATACTTTACGAGTTGTACCTAGGTCTAGTAAACTTTTCCAGTGAATATTATTATTCTGATGCATTGTTATACGAGACCACTTTATGACTTGTAATGCTCACTACGACTCGTAAAGGGGCCCTCATAGACCCTATCTGCAACTGATTCAATGGAGTTTTGCTTTTTGTTTCTTGATTGTTGGGGATAATGATGGTTCATTTATGTTTATTTTTCAAACACTATGGCCCCAAAAGGAAGTCACTCGAAGATTAAGGCTTTTAGGAGAAAGCTAAGAGATAAGCCCACATATAATGATCAATTGGGTGATGATAGACCCCTTAGCTGAGTGGGCCATTGGAGATATATGATGCCCAACCAAACCTAGAGATACCTCGAACACAAACTAGAGTTGTTGCCACATCTGGGAAGCCTCGGGTTCAGAATGATAGTCCTTCCCAGTCTGATGAGGAAGATAGTAAGGAGACGGGGGGTAGCATGCCCCAAAATACCCCTTCTAAGAAGGAGCAGAGTTCAGTGGGGTCCTCCCAGGATAAAGAGATACTGAGTCCTCCATCACACTATCTTCATAATCAGCACTGAGTGCCACTACTCCATAGTAGTGCATCGAGTGTATGAAGGCCATTTTTTTGGAGGGTATTCAGCCCAAGGATCGAGGCAAACTTACCCATTCAATATATGAGGAGACCAAGGTTATAGATGATGGACTAATCTATGTCCTAGCTCTGAAGGACACGATGATACTTTATAGACTCGAGTAGTTGACAGAGGTATTTGGTGGGTACTCCCCGATTATGGTATGGGAGTTTTATGCATCATAGGCAGACATGATTCAGCAAGATCTTCCCAAGGTTCATAATTCATTGATTATGAAGGATCCAATACATAGGACCTCATTGCTAGGATTAGTGGCCGATCATATTGCAAGGTAGGGTCCAGAGCTTACTTGGGTTACCACCCACACGTAGCCTATTGTCAAGGCTTTACTCTCTTTCCTTGCTAAATTTAGTGGGCATTTGTTAGGTCCCGCATCAGGCCTACTCTGGTGGATAACATTTTGAAACTAGAGTGGGTGGCATTGGTTGCCAGTATCTTTGCTAGTTATAACATTGATTGGGTCGGACTCATAGCGAAGCAGATTCATGTGTCAGCACTCAAGAGGGCCACCTCCATCCCATTTCCAGTTTTGATCTTCAGGCTCTAGCTTGAGTCTAGAGTGGAGATTTTGCACTAACTAGACTAGTTAGTTGAGGCACAACATATAGCATGATAAAGGTTAATGAGAACTCGATGGTATTCCGGTAGGCACAACCACCACTACCACCACAGATGTTTGCCCCAGAACCAAGGTTTGACGACTTCCACCACTACTACTATTGCTACTTCTACTGATGAGAGACTCTAATAGCCTGAGTTAGTCAATATTGAGAGGGGTCTTACTACAGTTGCTCTTGCACAAGACGACACCACTTCACAGTCTTCTACACCAGGCATAATTTATATGTCCACTATTTTTATTCAAGTCATGGCGCAGCGATTATAACATGTTAAGACTAGTTATCTTAGCTTATCCAGTAGCTTAAGCCATGGGTCTGGCAGGCTATTGCAGATTCAGAGTAGCGGAGCCAGGCATTCACTATCTCTACTATTTAGGAGCATGTTTCTAGAGTGGATGCCCATATCAATGCCACTAAGGATTGGGTTCAGAAAAGGTTAGCCGAGGCCTGGCTTTCAGATCTTTTATTCATCAATCAGGAAATGGAGAAGCTTAGGGATGACATGATAGCTTCACTTGCTGTGCTTGTGACTCTACCAGAGACTACATCTATGAAGACGAGGCCCGATATTGAATTTGTCCAAGTCTGCTTATGAATAAAGTCCATGATAAGGGTGTAACTTTAGCCCATATTTTAGCATCATAAATAGACTTTATTTTTAGCCCAAGATGAATAGTAAAAGGACCCAAGTTCACCACAACCCACTTGGCTAATTGGGCCCAAACTAACTGAAGAGGAATTTAGAAAATGGGCAGCCAAGGCCCAAGTATGAGGGCCAAGCTGCTGCCTCACTAGCTTATTAATATGTGGTATTATATGGTCAAAAGGTCAAAAGAAATTCTGCCAAAAGACTCTTTAAAAAGGGCTCGAAATAGCTCCTTAATTCATTTCATTTTGGAATAAATTTTCAACTTTTCTAAAGGCTCTTTTTCTCTCTTTATTTTATTTCACAAAGCAGACTACACAACCCTCTAGCGTTCTTGAAGGAAACATGAACCTTGAAGGCTAAGGTAAGTGAAAATATCCATGTATTAGTTATATTTATCCCATGACAAACAAGAAATATATGCTAGTTGTGCTTGCTGAAATTATTGGACAACATGTGTTCCAAAAAGTGTTGTACATTTTTATTGTTTATTTGGAAGATTTTCTCTTTTTGGTTGAATTGATTATGAAGGGAGGATACTGTTATTAGTGAGTATTGGTTCTGTAATGATGTATAAAGGCTGTTTCACCATTTTTATAGTCCGCAAAAGTGAGTTCTTGTGTGATATCATAATTGCGTATGTAATAGGAACTTGTGGGCTGATGGATGGAAGGCTATTGCCTCACGTCCTTCATGACTACTTTGGTACTATTATAAGACTATTTTAAGGTTGTTTTTATGTATATATGTGTTGAGCATAGTTTGGTTGATGTTGGAATAGGTTTGGGATTGTTGACGTCAAAATGGGGCAAAGGGACATAATGTTATGCTGCCTATTTGTATGTTGCATAGAATTATTATGTGTTGTGCTTTATGGGCTATTGTGAGGCTATTATGGAACTAGAATAGGCTGCACATCATATGTATATGAGAATCTATATTAGAAAGTACGATTAGGGGCGTAAATGTTGAAAGAATATGATCGGGTTTATAAATACCCGCTTGCCGTCATATGTTGTTTTCTTATGAGATTGGGTTGCCAAGATGTATCTATTAGCTGCTAATGCTAGTTTTATCACCTACTATGTTGTAAATAAATATTCATAGGAAGGGAAGGTTATCTCGAGGTAATAGTGAGGTCGTAGAGCAAGGTATGTAAGGCTACTTAATTTCGTATTATTTGGCATGAAACATAGATCCCTTCTTGGTACATAAAGGCACTTACCAAATCTGACATAACTATTAACTATGTCTCAACTCTTTTACATGTTCATATTCTCCCATACATAGTCACCTTCAAGTCTACATACATACCTAGATACCAAGATACATGAGTTAGCTCTACTAAATAAAGTCCATGTGTTGTTCTATGCATCTCATTATTTGTGAACTTACTCCTTTCGGTGTGGTATTGTCTTTTGTGATTATTTACATGTCATGTATTGTAACTATAGCCCTACAGCTCTAATATTACGACCACCAAAAGAATCATCTCAAAGGTAATTGAATGATAAAGTAAAGTATATGGCTTATTGATGGGTGGTAACCCGAGGGGTGGAAGAATCACCTAGCCAGGGTCGATCCTATCATGAGGGGTTAAAGTAAAAGCCTATCCAGGGACGATCCCGATATAGATTTACCACTGATCATCTAGTCATTTGTATTACTTGTTGTGCACAGATTATAAAATAAAGGTAAAGTAATAAAAAGAATATAAAGTACATGATCCCACAGTATAACTAAGGGTGGCCTCTTATCCTAAAGCAGTGCATAGTTTCATTTGAGTTGTTACTTCATATATAGTATTTTCTGCCTTACATATTCAGTACATTATCTCGTACTGACGTCCCTTAGGGGGGACCTATATTTCATGCTGCAGGTATAGGTGCTAGTAGATCTCCCTAGTAGGAGTACAAGTTTTCAGCTACTATTACCAAGCTCCAGGTTGCTTCGGAGCTTTGCGTCTCTAGAACATATATTTTTGTGTTGTACCATTAGTCGAAGCGGGGCCTGTCCTGACCCTTATCATATACTTTTTCTTATATAGAGGTTTTGTAGAATATATAAATTAAAGTGTGGTCATATCTCATACTTTAAACACTGTGGCCCCAACGGCCTAGCCATATGCATTTTCTGTTGGCTTGTTATCACTATTTATTTTCATAAAGGCATGTCAAATGTAAAAATTCCTTATAATATATATAGAAAGCGCATATATATAGGTTGGTTCTCCCGAGCCTCATCGGTAACGAGTGTCAGTCCGCTCTAACGGGACTTTGGGCGTGACATAGATGAGAGGAATATACGTGCAAAGTTTTCTGAGAACTTTGAGGATGAGGAGGATAAGCTCGGGCTGGCCTTGACGACATCGAGGTAAGAGGAGGAGATGAGGCTAGCTCATGCGCATTATAGGCGAGGGGTATTTGCCTCTCCGGACAAAGTACAGCTATTGAAAAGACTACCCCGCAGGAGGGACATGGCTAGACTAAGCCACAAACTGGCACTTTAGGAGCCGAGGTATGTTTTTGGCCTCTACTTATTTTATTTTTGCTTGATTTGGTGTATTAGGGACAATGCACAATTTTTTTTTGATAGGCTATGGGTAGTTAAGGCCCTTGGTGAAGTTCGAGTAGCTTATGGTCCAAAACTACCCAAATTTTAATCCCGAGGTTTTCTTGTCTGTGTTCTTTTTCCTCGTGGATATTAATTTCTATTGAACTGGCACGTTTAGGATGTTTAAATTATATTTGTAGTATATAGTACTAATACTTGTGGCATATAACATGTTTTTATGCTCCCCTTGGTCTAGTTTGGTTGATTACACAAGAACACGTCATCAATCCGGTTAATCAATCTCTTTTCCTATTCATTACCACCTGGATTGGGAAGGTAACACTAAGCAAGTTCTAATATTGGTCAATACTAGAAAAAATGCAAAACAAAGAGGATTGATTAATACATGTAAATACTCATTCCAAGAATTGCAAATTATCCGAGTTTATTTGGTTAGATCATCATAGTTCCCACAATCCCAAGTTGTGGATTTAGCTGCTCATGCTATGGGTAGATGAAGAATTCATGAATTGAGAAAACATAATTAATCACTTACCCAATTGAATTGAAGAACAAGCAAATTCAAAATATATTGAGAATCACAAGATTTGAAGATATAATGAATCCACAAGTGTATTCTCCTTCAATATTGAGTGTCCAAGTACAAAACCCTAAAAGTACTTTCTATTGACATTCTCTACTATACTCCCCTCAAAATTAACCTAAAAATTACTATTTATAGTATTTACAAACAAATCCTCAAAATTAGAAAAACTGGTCGGCGACTTTCTATGACAAGCATTTATGACTTGTAAACTGATTTATGAGTCGTAACTGGGGTCTCGTATTCAACTCTTGATATCTTGGACTTCACTGCTACGAATCCACTTTACAAATCGTAGACTAATTCACGACTCATAGTGCACTCTTGCAGACTTCATCTACATCAATTTGTCCTTCACTGGAACTCACTGGAATTCTTCACGAAACCACTCTATATGATTCGTAGAGTGATCTATGACTCATATAGAGGTCTCGTATGGCTGAATTTCAGAAATCAAAACTTCATTAGAAATCTTCATGGAAATCATTCTATGACTCGTAGAGGGTCTCGAAACAACGAAAAATCAGAAAAGTCTGCAATTTGCCCCAAAAATCATGCCAACCTGCTTTCCTGCAAACTACACACCAAAAACACATAAAATCATAAATGTCGCATTGAGAACACACAAAATCCTAAATTTTAAGCATCCTATGTGTTGTATTTTGATAGTACATCACCCATCACCATAGCCGCCTGATACCCCTCCTCTCAAATCAATTAAAAAAGAATCAATTCACAAGCCTATTTTTTCTTGTGCTTCATCAATCATCCTCCACTTGCTTTGAGATTTAGCCTTCTAAGAATTCAAAATTTGAATTCTTGAAACTTCATTGAGAAGAGTCCATTTTAAGCCTGAAATCGGCTATAAAAGGGGGGCTTAGGTTTACATTTGAACTAGAGAAAGGAGAGGAAACACATAGAAAAATCAGATTGAAAAAGAGCATCCAGGATACACTTCCAAGAATCAGTTGAAAAATCAATCTGAGATTTCAAATTTTAATATTGATTTTAGAAATTGTTTGGTCTTTGCATTTTGATCTGAAATTCAAGTTGAGAAAGAGTTCCGAGTTGAATCCTTGACGACAAACTCTCAGTTTACTACTCTATACAAGGTCAGTATTTCGCATAACCAGACCCATTTAATATATGGTTTTGCTTAAGTTTGAAGTGTGTGACTGTTGGCGCTAGTATGCTTTGTTACTTTATTCATTTGATAGATATGAAGGGAATTGTTTGCATACTCGCGTTGCTCATCTGAGTGCATGGTTGTATTGAATACGATGCCTCCATTTCCTAGATTATGTCTTCCTGCCGTTTCACCTATGTTGCAATTTGTTTTTCTGCGTTAAGGATTCATTTCAGGTTTCGTTAGATCCTTTGCTCAATAGATAATGTGTGTTTTTTCTGAGTGCCTTTGGGTCAGTTTAGTTCTGTTTGTCCCTTTCTTTTTTTCTCTCTTTTGTATGCATTTGGATTGCTACTCTTCCATGTTAATTTGTCAGCCCGATGTTCTTCATCCAGCAGGTTAGTTTTAGTTACGTACATTTGCCGTTGATATTGCAAATGTGTGGTTTTAGTTTCTTCATATTCTAGGAGATCAGGGGCCATATGTGTTCTAAAATGAACCTTTGTCTTATTCTCTTACGGTTTAAAATGTCTAATCTGTTTCATCATTGGACATCCCTTTGAAGTTCAAAATTTTTTGTCAGATTCCTCTAATTGGTCTGTTGCTCACTAATTCAAGCTAAATCAGTTTGCTACCTGTTAACACCCTTTCTATGTTAAAGTACAATCATCTCGCAATAAACTTCACTGTGCCTCTATTTGGTCCAGACCTTCAGCATGCCTAGACTAAGCTATGACAACAATAACCATATAATCATATTAAAACTTGTTACCTTCACTCATTAGCTGAGTTCAGTTTATTGTGGTCATTTGTTTTCTTTAAGTAAAAGTAGCTTGGATATGATTGCCGCGCAGACATTGGTATATTAAACATCATTTTAAGTGGTCTAATGAATATTTAGACGATCTAAAAGTCCCATGGGATTGACTGGTTTCTGGAAATTAGTTAATGTTTGTTTAGTTCTGAACTTTAGCATGTTACGAAGAGGTCTGTCTAGTCTACCGTCATCATTAATGTTAGAGTAAGATGGGTCTAGCTTCTGATTCACTAGTATAAATCCTAACACACCCCTCCTTTTTTTGAAGGTTCTTTGATTGAATCGGATGTGTTTACCATTGACACATTCCTTTAATAGATAGGTATTAATTTATCGTCTTTGAACTTAATTAATCTTGTGTGAAAGAAAGCTATCAGGTGGAAAGTTTGATTGTCCTTTATGTTTAATATACAATAAGGGAATGAGTATTTAGTTTGTTCTTTGCTTCGTACATTCATTTTAGATTTGCAGGTGTGTTAATCATGTTAAAATTCTGTATTCGTTTGAATTGTAGACATGACAATGAAAACATCTTCCTTAAAATAAATACAAGTCTAGTTGTTTATTTTAGATAGGATGTCTCCTGCTGATTGTTTGACCAAAAGTAGATTAACAATTATTTTTGTACAGCCTATGTTTCTCAATGAATGAACTGTTTGACATGACTATTTTGGAGCATGGTTAGGCCCCCGATACTTTAATAAAATTTGGATTAAGCTTTTCTTTTTCAAGATTAGATGAAATGGTCTGCTCGAGTTCTATAAAATGTTAAAATCTTTGCCTCGTTATAATTGTACATATTCTTCTTTGATTTCATTATTCTTTTAGTTGTCCAACAATCATGATTCTTTTAGCTCCTCCTTATTTTTTATATTTCGTACAAACTCTTGCAAGTCGGAGTTCTACGTTGGACTCACTTTGGCCCAAGATATTGGGTCAATAGCTATTAGGAACATCATCACATTCGGAGTCTCATAAATTATGATTCGATACTTCTCGACCTTCCTATCACTATCTTATTACATTTCATTACAAATTAATCGATTATATATATATATATATATATATATATATATATATATAAATGTTGGTACATTAGTTAGCTTTCTTTTATTATTTGAAGATTATCTATAGATTAGTATTATTTGTTGACGAATCCAACATTGATGTTATGTATTTTTGACAAGATTTTTATAATCATTCTAATGTTCTTCTGAAATAGGCCAAAATTCTTAGAAAAATATTCCTTTAAAAATATTATTTCAAACAAATTAAAAGCTTAAATAACCACATTTAAAAATAAATTATTTATCATAATGAAGTTGGCCTTATATTTTTTAATATTAATATAATTATAATGTATCCCAATAATTAGGACACTTTAGATTTTAAATTAATTTTCTTAAAGTATAATGCAATATTTTCATTTGGGTCATTTTAAATCCTTTTAATGATTTTTTTTCTCTATTTTTTTTAAAAAGATGAAAATAAAAAGTATTTTGGCATGTTAGATTCTTTTGATTAGTTTCTTATAAATTATTACTATATCTTTTTTTTAAAAAAAAATAATATATGACTTAGATATTATGCTGTTTTTCTAATATGATATTTCAAGATTTTCGATTTTCTCAAGAGGTTCAATAATACAAGGTATATATATGTATATGACATATACAAGGTATATATATTGTCCTAGTCATTTCAATATTTGGTATATTATTATTATTTTGTACCCATTGCGCTTTTATAAATGTTATTTATTTATAGATAAAAAAAAATATAAAATTTTACACTTTATCATATATTCTACTACAATATATAGCTATTGTCATTTTATTACTATATGAAAAATGAACCCTCACACGTTTTGAACAACATATTTATTTTACATGAAAGGTTACAAACTTTACCTAATATCTCGACATTTTTGTTTTCTTCACAAAACTTTATTTTGTTGAGATTCTTATACTATATGTCACATAAATATATGTCTACAAATTTACATCCCATCTTTTATCTCATTTATTTATTTATTTATTTATTTTTTACATCTTAATTTCATATATATATATATAAAAACAGTAATAAATTTTCATACCTAATATTCTTATGAATTGCTTATGATAAATTTTTAAAGGTTCATTCATTCTATATGATTTTAAGCTTACATTTATATTTTTCTAGTATATATAAATTGTCACGACCCAACCCAGGGGCCGTGAATGGTGCCGATAGGACACCGTGACGACCACTTATACTGAATCTTTACTTACGACAGCTAAGGGATTTCATAAAAATTTCGACAGAGTTTCCTTTGTTTTTCTGACTAACCCCACCTGCAAACAGCGAACCCAACAGTACCAGATATACAAACACATACGCGGGCCGACAAGGTTACCGCTGCGGCAGAGCCGCCCAACAAATATATCATACAAACGAGATCAGACCAACATAAATTCCCACACCCACATGT
>JAOTQJ010145556.1:1280-34791 GCA_025642045.1 Solanum sejunctum | reverse complement strand
CAAAGCCCCGAAGCAACCTGGAGCTTGGTGACAACAACTGAATATCCTGTACTCCTACTGGGGAGATCTACTAGCACCTGTACCTGCAACATGAAATGCAAGTCCCCCATAAGGGACATCAGTACGGGATAATTCACTGAGTATGTAAGGCAGGAAATACTGTATATGATATAATAACTCAAGTGAAACTGTACACTGTGTAGTATAAAAGACCACCTTTAGTTATACTATGGTATTGTATACTTTATGTGCTTTATATTGCTTTACCTTTACTGTAGAATCTGTACTGTAAAATCTGTGCACAACTGTAATACAGATGACCAACTGATCAGTGGTGAACTGCATCGGGTTCTTCCCTCGCTAGGTTCTTCCTTAACCCCCAGGGCTACCACCTATATTAAGATGTTTCCTTGGCTAGGTGATTCTTCCATCCCTCGGGATATTGGGATCGTCCCTTTGCTACGTTCTTCCTTAACCCCCTCAGGCTACCACCCGTGATAGGATCATCACTGGCTAGGTGTTCCTTCCACCCCCTCGGGATACCACCTATCAAAATTGTGTACTTTATGTTTCAATTACCTTTGAGATGGTTCTTTTGATAGTCACAATATTAGAGCTGTAGGACTTTATATGTAGCACATGACATGTAGATAATCATACAAGACAATAAGACAAATAAAAGAGTATATTAGATAAACAATGAAATGCATATGAAATAGAACAACTCGTGAACTTTATTTGGAAACAAGAATCCATGTATCTTGGTATTCATGTATATATTGATATATGACGGTGGCTATGTATGGGAGTATATAAACATGTACAAGATGGTAGACATAGTTAATAGTTGTGTCGGAGTTGGTAAGTGTCTTTATTTGCCTAGGAGGGATCTATGTTTTATGCCAAGCAATACAAAATCAAATAGCCTTATATACCTCATTGTATGACCTCGTTACTAACTCAAGATAAGCTTACCTTCCTCCAAATATTTACCTATAGTATAGTAGATAATAAAACTAGTATTACCAGCCAATAAACACATCTTGGCAGTCCAATCACATAACAAAACAACACAAGGGCAGCAAGATTTTAATTAGCAACGTCAAGGCATTTTGTTCAATCTTTTCACTTATAATCATATTTTTGAACAGTAATTCTCATGTATATGTCATATACATCTTTTTTCAGCCTATTGATAGTCTTACAATAGCCCACAAAGTTCAACACATAGCAATTCTACACAACCTAAAAATGGACAACATAACGTTATCTTCCCTCGCTACATTTCGACGTCGACAACTCGACAATTATTCTACCTTTAACCAAACTGTTCCAGCAACATTTATATGTATAAAAAAAACTAAAATAGTCTTGTAACAACACTTAAGAAGTCATGAAGAATGTGAGCTAATAGCCATATATACAACAACCCACAAGTTTCAACCAACATGACACGTAAGATAACTCGATAAAACGCGCTTGTTAAATGAAACTAAAATCAGGGCAGCAACCTTAACGTGATGTTTATAACTCAGACTATGTTAATAACACCAAGTTATTTGTATAATACAACTCACAAACCATACAGAAATCACCAGAACAAAAGGAAAAGTTGTAGCAACTTCCAGGGCAGAATCTGTCCAGATTTTCCAGCATCAACATATTAGCATATACCTCTTGTTTTTCATAAGAAAACCATAGTAAACACATGTATAAATTTACTTACCACTATATTAAGATATAGGGCTTGTAGAAAAACCCTAGAAGTTCCTTTATTTGCTGCTTTGCAAGTCAATACACGTTGTGACAAAAGTTGGAGACAAAGCTAATTTTTTTTGTGTTCAAGATAATAGTGACTTGTGGGAGCTGCTTTAGGACCTTTTTAAAGGTATGCAGCTCCTTTCTCCATTCATTTGGACCTTTTGGGGCTCCAAATTGGTTGGACTTGGGATGCCTATTTTCAGCTTTCTTTTTCACTTGGGTTGGGCCTAAACTATCCAAGAACTTGTGATGTCTTTGGTACCTTTTCATTATGCTTCTTAGGATGATCATATAGACCATTTATGATGCTAAAATATGAGCCAAAGTTACACCCTTAACACAGACTTTGTTCATGATCAAACTTGGACAAATTCGACGTTGAGCCTCGTTTCCGTTTAACTAACAAATTTAAGCTAAGCAAGTAACTTCATTTAAGGCCATAATCTACTTAATTCGACACAAAACATGTATACATTCGACCCTTTTAAGCGTTAGACGCACATATAGCCCATTAATACAAGATTCAAGCACTTTTAAAAATTAGCGCTAATTCAACCAAACCATGTCATGTTTTATTTGGATTGTACTAGTACTGTAAGGTGTGGGGTGTTACACCCTCCCCCTCTTAGGAACATTCATCCTCGAATGTCAATACAATTATATAGATTAGCCAAGTTTAAACCTCTATATACACAAACTTTGACAACACATTAAGCATTCAACAACACATACTTATTAGTTTCCCAATTCTGTGTGTTGGACATTCTCTTTAGCTTCAAATAGGTGAGGATATTTTGATTTCATCGTGTCCTCAGCCTCCCATGTTATCTCTTCTACTTGCTGGTTCCTCCAAAGTACTTTAACTGAAGTTATTTCTTTGTTCCTTAGCTTCTTAGCTTGATGATCTAGAATAGCACTACGTACTTCTTCATAGGTGAGATCTTCTGTAGCTTGTATATTCTCAATAGGAATGATACATGATGGGTAACCTATACATTTCCAAAGCATTGAGACATGAAAAACTGGATGAACCATTGAAAGCTCCTAGGGTAGTTCTAGTTCATATGCAACCTGTCCAAACCTCTTAATAATTTGATATGGCCCTATGTAACGTGGGCATAGTTTTCCCTTCATACCAAATCTCATAACCCCTTTTATTGGAGACACCTTTGGAAATACCCAATCACCTACTGAAAATTCCAGTCCTCTTCTCCTAGTATCCGAATATGATTTGTGATGACTTTGGGCTATTTTTAGTCGCTGTTCTATCACCTTAATTTTTTCCATGGCTTGTTGTACTAGATATGGCCCAAGTAAGGTGGTTTCAGCCACTTCAAACCATACAATTGGTGATCTACACTTCCTCCCATACACAGCTTCATAAGATGCCATCTTGATACTCGCGTGGTAGCTATTGTTATAGGAAAACTCAATAAGTGGCAAATGGTCCACCCAACTACCTTTAAAGTCTAATGCATAAGCTTACAACATATATTCAAGTGTCTGAATGGTGCATTCTGCTTAACCGTCTGTTTGAGGGTGGAATATTGTAATTAAATTCACTTATGTCCCTAAACTCCTTTGTAAGGACTTCCAAAACTTTACAGTGAATTGAGCTACTCGATCAGATATAATGGAAATTGGTACTCCATGTAGCCTAACTATCTCTTTGAGGTATAGATTAGCACAGTCGTCAGCTGTATACTCACTCCTCACTAGCAAGAAGTGTGTTGACTTTGTGAGTCTGTCAACTTTTACCTATATAGAGTCAAACTTCTGAGATAAGTGAGGCAAACCCATAACAAAATCCATATTAATCATATTCCACTTCCATATTGGATGCTCTATACATTGCATATAACCTCCTGGCTTTCGGTGTTCTATCTTCACTTGTTGGCAATTTGGATATTGAGCCACAAATTCTGCAAGGTCCTTTTTCATGCCTCCCTACCAAAACATTCCCTTCAGGTCATGGTACATTTTACTTAATCCTGGATGGATGGAATATCGGGAATGATGGGCTTCTTCCATTATCTTCTCTCCTAATCCACTAATATCAGACACACATAATCTATTTTGGCAGTAAAGTGCTCCATTTTCTGCCAGTCAAATCCCTTTATTGCACCCTGACTCACCTTTTCCTTAAGCTATCGTAGAATAAGATCCTTGAACTATTTTTCTTTCACCTCCATCACCAATGAAGACACCGCGACATTATGCACAATAACCCCTTCCTTTGGAGTTTCAAAAAGGCAAACTCCCAAACTGGCTAGCTAACGTAGATCCTTAGCTATTCCCTAGCTTATCACAGTCGGATCATCAGTGTTTATGATTGTCTTACAACTCAGAGCATTACCTACCACATTTGCCTTCCCCGAATGATACAGTATATCAACATCGTAATCATTTATAGCTCTAGCCATCTACACTATCTCAAGTTTAGATCTTTCTACTTAAAGATGTACTGCAGGCTCTTATGATCAATATATATGTCAACATGGACCCCATACAAATGGTGGCACCATATTTTCAAAGCAAATACAACTACGGCTACCTCGAGATCGTGAGTTGGGTAGTTTTTCTCATAGGGTCGTAGCTATCTGTATGCATAAGAAATTACCCTACCATGCAGATTTAATACACACCCTAAGGCCACTCTTGAAGCATCACAATACATATCATACCCATCAGTAACTTTTGGAAGTACTAG
The DNA here is from genome assembly GCA_025642045.1 of Solanum sejunctum. Classification (NCBI taxonomy): domain Eukaryota; kingdom Viridiplantae; phylum Streptophyta; class Magnoliopsida; order Solanales; family Solanaceae; genus Solanum; species Solanum sejunctum. The sequence goes on along the minus strand of JAOTQJ010145556.1, from coordinate 30,320 downwards.
CACAGGTTCAGAAGTTAGCTTATTTTTTAGCTCTTAGAAGCTTCTTTCACATACTTCATTCCATTAAAACATAGTTGCCTTATGTGTCAGCTTTGTTAGAGGTGTAGAAATAGAAGAAAAACCTTCAACAAACTTCCTGTAATAACCTGCCAAGCCTAAGAAGCTCCAAACTTCCGTGGGTGTCGTTGGCCTTGGCCAATCTTTTACAGCCTCTATCTTTTGTAAATCAAGCCTTATTCCCTCATCACACACAACATGGCCCAAAAATGCTATTGACTTCAGCCAATATTCACATTTAGAAAATTTGGCATACAAATATCAATTACGAAGAACCTGTAGCACCTGGCACAAGTGATCTGCGTGGTCCTCTTCTTATCTTGAATATACCAAAATGTCATATATAAATCTATCATAAACAAATCCAAGAATGGCTTGAATACCCTATTCACCATATCCATAAAAATTGCTGGTGCATTCGTTAGCCCAAATGACATAACAAGAAATTCAAAGTGACCATAGCGTGTTCTGAAAGCTGTCTTAGGTATGTCTCACTCCTTCAACCTCACTTGGTGATAACCTGACCTCAAATCAATTTTTGAAAAGTATTTAGCACCCTGTAACTGATCAAATAAATCATCAATCCTAGGGAGGGGATATTTATTCTTAATTGTCATCTTATTCAATTGTCGATAGTCAATACACATTCTCAAGGTGCCATCCTTATTGCATATAAATAACACTGGTGCACCCCAGGGGACACACTAGGCCTTATATAACCCTTATCTAGTAAAACTTTTAACTGCTCTTTTAATTCACGGAATTCTGCTGGGGCCATTCTATATGGAGGGATAGAAATAGGTTGAGTATTTGGAAGTAAGTCAATACCAAAATCTATTTCTCATTTAGGAGGTAAGCCTGGGAGTTCTTCAGGGAACACATCAACAAATTCATTCACTACTGGAACTAATTAAAGAGTTGGTGATTCTGTCTCCATATCCCTTACTATAACTAAATGACATATATACCCCTTGGATATCATATTTTGGCCTTAATGTAAGAGATAAACTTCCCCTTTGGCGCCCCAATATTGCCTTTCCATTCAAGAACTGCCTCATTTGGAAAGTGGAAATATACTCTCTTAGTTCGGCAATCCACAGTGGCATAACAAGAAGCTAACCAATCCATACCCATTATAATATCAAATTCTACCATTTCTAACTCAATAAGGTCAGCCAAGGTGTCATTGTCACAAACAGTTACTGCACACTCATAATAAACCCTTTTAGCCATAATAGATTCACCAGTTAGTGTAGATACTTCAAATAATTTGATTAATAATTTGGGTACTCTCTTAAGCTCTCCAGCAACTAGAGGAGTGATATATAATAGTGTAGAACCAGGGTCAATTAATGCATACCCATTATGTGAAAAGATGGACAATATACCTGTGACCATATCAGGTGAAGCTTCTAAATTCTGTCAACTCCCTAATGCATAAGTGCGATTCTAGACCTTGCTAGAGCTAACTGTCCCTCTAACACCTCTACCACGACCCATAGGTGCTTGTTGACCCCTACCTATTGGAGGAACTAATGATCATAATGCAACAACTGACCCAACAATTTGTGCCATACGACCTATACGTCTCCTTAGGCAATCCCTTATCATGTGCCCTTGCATACCACATAAATAGCAAATATCTATCCCAATGCGACATATACCCGGTTAATCCTTCCAAACTATTAACTAGGCTGCCTAGGAATCATTGGTTGGCCTGCCAAATAACCCATTGCTCGGGTACCTTGCCCTTCACCTCATTGACCCAATTGATTACTTCGAGACCCCTAAAGTTGTGGTGGAGCATTGGCTGCAATATAGGAGGATGATGGCCTAGGTGGTCTATTAGAAAATTGAGTCTAAGATCATTTTGGGGGTGGGGGTGGGGGTGTAAACTGCATTGTAGTTCTGGCTCTTTTGGCCTGCCTCCTCTCCAACTGTTGTGTCCTTTTGTGCCTCTGATCCTCTAATTTCTGTGCAAAAGCTTGCATTCTTGCTACATCCAAATCTTTGTTCAAGGAAGCAATGGTGCAGTCTCTCACCAGATATGTATCTAACCTATCTACATATCGGTAAACTCTATCTGCCATTATTGCAACTACATTAGGAGCATACCTTGCTAGGGAATTAAATTGGAGACTATACTCCCTCACACTCATATTCCCCTAATGGAGTTTCAGGAACTGATCTGCACGGGCCTCCCAGACCTCTAGTGGCAAATCATTATCAAGAAATGCCTTTTTGAATTCTTTCCAGGGTGTTAGATGTGTATCTATGCCCTTAGATTGTTTGCAAGATTCATACCATAATATAGCCACACCCTTCAGCCTATATGTTGCTAACTCAACTGCTTCTGTACCACTCACGTGCATAACATCTAAAGTACGCTGCATCTGATCAATAAAGTCCTGGGGGTCTTTATTAGGATCTGACCTAGTAAAGGTTGGAGGGTCCAAATTAAGAAAATCACGTATCCTGGTACTAGTTGCCCTATTTGTACCACCTGTACCCATAATTGGACCTTCCTACCTTTGACCTTGACCAGCAACTATACGGGTCAATAGTTGGTCTTTATTTCTCAAATCCTATACGGTAGCATCAATAGGTGGCTCTAGGGGAACTTCACTGCTCTCTGGTTCATTAGGAACTGGAGGAGTTAGAGATGTCTATGACAAAGACTCCTCTAGAATCTCATTTTGTTGTCTCACCTAGCTGGGTATACCAACCACCACTTCTATTCCCTTCGCTTTACCTTTATTCTACTTTGTTTCTGGCATGCTTGTTGTACCAAGACTCCTAATTGTCACGAAGCCTCCTGCTTATAAATATGGTGCACAACACATTGATAAACAAGATTCTACAAAAACACGACTTTGTAGACTCCCTATAACGACCTGCTCTGATACCACTTCTGTCACTCCCTAAAGTCTCGTAGGGCAAACTGGCACCCATTGCCGATAAGGCTCAGGAGAATCAAACTGTAACTATATGCTTTCTATACATATTATAAGGGGTTTCTACATTTGACATTCCTTTAAGAAGATAAACAGTGATAACAAGCCAAAAGGAAATGCATATGACGAGGTCGTTGGGGCCACGATATTTAAAATACGAGACTTGTCCAAACTTTACTTTACATAGTCTATAAAGCTTCTAAATAAAGAAAAATATCTGATAAGGGTCGGGACAGGCCCCGCCTCGACAACCTATGTAATAAAAACATGTATACTCTAGACATGTACAAAGCCCCAAAGCAACCTGGAGCTTGGTGACAACAACTGAATATCCTGTACTCCTACTAGGGAGATCTACTAGCACCTTTATCTGCAGCATGAAATGCAGGTCCCCCATAAGCGACATTAGTACGGGATAATGTACTGAGTATGTAAGGCAGGAAATATTGTATATGATATAACAACTAAAGTGAAACTGTACACTGTGTAGCATAAAAGACCACCTTTAGTTATACTGTGGGATCATGTACTTTATGTGCTTTATATTGCTTTACTTTTACTGTAGAATCTGTACTATAAAATCTGTGCATAGCTGTAATACAAATGACCAACTGATCAGTGGTGAACTGTATCTGGTTCGTCCCTCGCTAGGTTCTTCCTTAACCCCTAGGGCTACCACCCATATTAAGATATTTTCTTTGGATAGGTGATTCTTCCATCCCTTGGGATATTGGGATTGTCCCTTTGCTAGGTTCTTCGTTAACCCCCTCAGGCTACCACCCGTGATAGGATCATCACTGGCTAGGTGTTCCTTCTACCCCCTCGGGCTACCACCTATCAAAACTGTGTACTTTATATTTTAATTACATTTGAGATGGTTCTTTTGGTTTTCACAATATTGGAACTACAGGACCATATATATAGCATGTCACATGTAGATAATCATACCAGATAATACGACAAATAAAAAAGTACATTGGATAAACAATGAAATGCATGTGAAATAGAACAACTCGTGAACTTTATTTGGCAACAAGAACCCATGTATCTTGGTATTAATGTATGTATTAAGATATGAAGGTCACTATATATGGGAGCATATGCACATGTAGAAGAGGGTAGACATATTTAATAGTTGTGTCGGAGTTGGTAAGTGTCCTTATGAAACAAGGAGGGATCTATGTTTCATGCCAAGCAATATAAAATTAAATAGCCTTACATACCTCGTTGTATGACCTCATTACTAACTTAAGATAACCTACCATTCCTTCAAATATTTATCTACAACATAGTAGGTGATAAAACTAGCATTATCAGCCAATAAACACATCTTTCCAGACCAATCACAAAACAGAACAACACACGGCAGCAAGCTTTTAATTAGCGACGTCAAGGCATTTTGTTCAAACTTTTCACTTATAATTGTATTTTCAAACAACAATACTCATGTATATGTCATATACATCTTGTCTCAGCCTCTTGATAGTCTTACAATAGCCCACAAAGTTCAACACATAGCAATTCTACACAACCTAAAAATGGACAACATAACGTTACCTTTCCTCGTTACATTTTGACGTCGACAACTCCAAACTTATTACAACTTTAACCAAATTGTTCCAAAAAATTTACATATATAAACAGACCTAAAACAGTCTTGTAACAATACTTAATAAGTCACTAAGAACGTAAGATAATAGCCATATATACAACAGCCCGCAAGTTCCAACCAACATGACACTTAAGATAACTCGATAAAATGAGCTTGTTAAATGAAACTAAAATTAGAGAAGCAACCTTAGGGGGATATTTATAACTCAAAACATGTTAATAACACCAAGTTCTCTTCATAATACAATTCACAACCCATAGAGAAATCACCAAAACAAAAGGAAAAGGTGTAGCAACTTCCAGCGCAGAATCTGTCCAAATTTTCTAGCATCAACATAGTAGCATATACCTCTTGTTTTTCATAATAAAACCATATTAAATGCATGTATAAACTTACTCACAACTATATTCAAAATATCAATTGTATAAGAACCTTAGAAGTTCCTTTTTTTGCTGCTTTGCAAGTCAATACATGTTGAGAGAAAAGTTGGAGACAAAGCTGATTTTTTTGTATTCAAGATAATAGTGACTTGCGGGAGCTTCTTTAAGCCCTTTTTAAAGGGATGTTTAGCCGACCTAATGAGGAATTCTCGGCCTTATTTCAGCAAGTAGGTGATGCATCTCTTTTCTCCTTTCATTTAAACCTTTTGGGGCTCCAAATTGGTTGGACTTGGGCTGCCTATTTTCAGCTTTCTTGTTCACTTAGGTTGGGCCTAAAGTATCCAAGAACTTGTGATGTCTTTGAGACATTTTGGTTATACTTATTTGGATGATCATATAGCCCATTTAGGATGCTAAAATATGGTCCAAAGTTACATCCTTAACACGAACTTTATTCATAATCGAACTTGGATAAATTCAACGTTGAGCCTCGTTTCCATTTAACTAACAAATTTAAGCTAAGCAAGTAGGTAACTAACCTACTTGCTTACTAAGTGATACAAGCACCTCAATTTTATTACTTCATTTAAGGCCATAATCTACTCAATTCAACACAAAACATGTATATACTCGACCCTCTTAAGCGTTAGACGCACATATAGCCCCTTAACACAAGATTCAAGCACTTTTGAAAATTAGCGCTAATTCGACCAAACCATGTCATGTTTCATTTGGATCGTACTAGTATTGTAAGGTGTGTGGTGTTACAGTTTCGTTCCCTGAGGATCAGAGAATGAAGATTTTCTGATATTCATTAGACAAAACCCCCTTTTATAGGTCGTAAACATTTTTTTGCTAGTTGTAAAGGGGCGTCATGAAGAGGAAGTCCAGTTTTCCAGCAATAATGTATGAGACCCTGATTATGAGCCATGAACTTTAATACGGGCCATAAAGTGTTGTCTAGAGTGCGCCGATCAGTTCTCCTAAGTCTTTTAGGATTTGAATTTTAAATATTATAAATAGGTCTTTTAGGTTAATTTTTCATGATTCCTCACCAATTTTGATTATTTTTAGGTTAGTACTCAAAGAACACAATATTTTGATCGAGAACACTTATGCTTAAATTTGATCTTAAAGCTTGTGATTATCATTGACATAGGATTTGCTTATTCTTAATTCAATTGTGTAAGTGTTTAACTATTTCTTTTTAATTCATATTCTCTTCATCTACACATAGCAAGATTAGCTAAATCCATAAATTGGATTATGAGAACAATGAAAAACTAACAAAATAAAATAAAATAATTCATAACTCTTAGAAGTGCATATATATGTATTAATTAACTCTCTTTACTTTCCCCGTTTTCTAATGGTAGCCAACACTACAACCCACCTAGTATTACTGACTGTACCAAGGTTATAATGAATAAGAATATATATTAATTAATAGGATTCGATTGATGTATTCTCGTCTAATCAACCGAACTAGACCAAGGGGAGATTGTGCTGGGACTAATAGGTAATGGTTAGTAATGCACACTATGGAGATGGGCCAAGTAACATAGTAAAATTCACCTCTCACCTTTGACCAAAAGGCTTGGTGAACTTAAATTATTGTCCTACATGATATACACTAGATAAGAATTAGGTTGTCCGATGATATTGAGTTGGAGAATCATGGGGAACACAATACCTAGTTGCTCTCTGTTTTTTATTCTCTCTTGTTATAGTAAGTTAGTGCACTTTTCTCATTGGTTATTTCAACCCTATCCCCTTTGGGAATTAGAGTCAGTTAATTACTCAGATTGCATATTAGTTTATTTTTGTAAGTCTATATGTTCCTTGTATAATCGATCCTATCCTTGGTTAGGTTTTGTATTTTAATAGCAACAACTTTATCCTCTAAAAAGGAGGTTTATCTTGGTCACATAGTGATTTTGGCACCGTTGCAAGGCAATACGGCTACACTTAATATCTTCACTAGTAGTTGGAGTATTAATCCTTTGTCACGCCCAAGGTTAAGTTAAGGTTGACTGGCACCTGTTGCTGGTAAGGCTCGGGAGAACAACCAATATCTTTGCTCTTTCTATACATATTATAAGGGATTTCTATATTCAACATGCCTTTAAGAAAGTAAACAGTAATAACAAGCCAAAAGGAAATGCATATGGCTAGGCCATTGGGGCCAAGTTGTCTAAAGTACAAGACATGACTACACTTTAATTTACATAGTCTACGAAGCATCTAGATAAGGAAAAGTATCTTATAAGGGTTGGGATAGGCCCTGCCTGATTAACAATACAATACAAAAAATAAGATCTAGACACACAAATCTCTGAAGAAAGATGGAGCTTGCTAACAACAGCTGGATATCTTGTACTCCTACTGGGGAGATCTACGAGCACCTATACCTGCAGTATGAAATGCAGGTCCCTTGTAAGGGATGTCAGTATGAGATAATGTACTGAATATGTAATATAAAAAATACTATATATGAAGTAACAACTCAAGTGAAACTATGCACTAATGTAAGGATAAGAGACCACCTTTAGTTATACTATGGGATCAATGTACTTTATGTTCTTTTTATTACTTTACCTTTACTGTATAATCTGTGCACAACATGTAATACAAATGACTAGATGATAAGTAGTAAATCTATATAGGGATTGACCTTGGCTAGGCTTTTCCTTTCAACCCTTGGGCTACCCCCCGTGACAGGATCGACCCTGGCTATGTAATTCTTCCACCCCTTGGGTTTACCACCCATCAATAAAGCAATATACTTTACCTTTCAATTATCTTTGAGATGATTCTTTTTGTGGTCACAATATTAGAGCTGTAGGGCTATAGATGTAGTATATGTCATGTAAATAATCATACAAGACAATATGACAATGAAAAGAGTACGTTGCACAAATAATGAAATACGTATCAGATAAAGCAACTCGTGATCTTTATTTAACAAAAAGAACCCATGTAACTTGGTATCCGTGTATGTATACAAATTTGAAGGTGACTATGTATAGGAGCATATGAACATGTGGAAGAGTGGAGAAATGGTTAATAGTTATGTCAGAGTTGGTAATCTAGATTTTATGCCAAGTAATACGAAATCAAGTAGCCTTACATACCTCATTGTATGACCTCATTATTAACTCAAAGTAACCTCCTTTTCTCTCATGTAGTGATCTACATTACTATGGGTAGTAAAATAAGCATTAGTAACTACAAAACATGTCTTGGGATTCTAATCTGATTTAAAAATAAACTTCAGGCAGCATCTTGTAAGCATCGACGCAACGACCTTATTTCATCCTTTCCACCCCTAATCATATGCGTCAACTACTCATTCTATATACATGGTGTATACATCCTATCTTAGGTCTATAATATGCTAGAAATAGTCCACAATTCATGACACACACCAACTCCCCACTACATGCAATCAGGTAGCACAACAGTATGCTATTTTCCTATATCTTAACGTCAACAAGTAAAAACTATTCGGACTTTAACCAAATAGTCCTCAACATATATATACATAAAAACAACCTTAAAATAGTCCCAAAAAAGCACCAAAGCAGTCATGTAGGATATGAGAAAATATCCTTCCATCCATTAGCCAACAAGTTCCAATCAAAAGCACACTTAAGATAGCACAATAAAACTCAGTTTTAAGTGAAAGAAAATTAGGGCCGCAACCTTGGGTTAATATCTATAACTTAAAGTATGTTAAGAATATAAACTTCTCTTCATAATCTAGCCTACAAACCATAGATAAGTCACTAAGAAAAAAGGAAAGTGTGCAACATCTTTCTAAACACATGTTGTCCGACCTTTATTAACAAGCATAACTAGCATATATTTCTTGTTTTTCATGAGAAAAGTATAACAAATACGTGGATATTTCCACTTAGTTTATCCTTCAAGATTGAAATTTCCTTAAACAACCCTAGAGGGTCTTATTTTCTATGTTGTGATGTGAAGTAGAGAGTAAAAGAAAGTGTTTAGGAAAGCTGAAAATTATTACAAAGTGAAATGACTTAAGGGACTTTGTTTGGGTCCTTTAAATGGGTATCTTTGGCTGAATATTTCTTGAGCTTTTGACCCCATATTAACACATATTAATACGCTAGTGATGCAGCAGCTTGTACCTCATACTTGGGCCTAAATGGGTCTCAAAATTAATGGGCCTTTGCTGCCCATTTTTCTAATTTCTCTTTACTTAGCTTGGGCCCAATTAGTCAAGTGGGTCATGATTTACTTGGGCCTTCTATTATTCATCTTGGGCTATATGTATTATCCAGTTAGATGGTAAAACATAGGCTAAAGTTACACTCTTAACATGGACTTTATTCATTATCGGACTTGGATAGATTTGGCATCGGGTCTCATCTCTGTTTAGCTAGCATAGTTTAGCTAAGCATGGTGGTGACTCACCTTCTAGCTTTCTAAGTCCTACAAGTACCTCATTTCATGCACCTTGTTTAATGTAGTGATATCCTCAATTTGACTTAAAAAATTATTTACACTCATCCTTCTTCAGCGTTAGACATACATGTCTCCCTCTATTTTGAGATTCTAGCACTTTTAAAAATATTGGCGCTAACTTGAAAAGCCATATAAAATTTTATTTGCATAGTACTAGTAATGTCAGATGTGGGGTGTTACATTCTCCTCCACTTAGGAACATTCATCCTCAAATGTTAGCATGATTGGATAGCTTAACCAAGTTAAACCTTTACTTACACAAATGTTTGACAACACACTAAGTATTCAATCATACGTACCTATTAGTGTCCTAATTCTACATGTTAGACTTTCTCTTTAGCTTTAAATAAGTAAGGGTATTTTGATTTCATCGTGTCCTTGGCCTCCCATATTATGTCTTCTGCTTGTTTGTTTCTCCAAAATACTTTTACTGAAGCTATTTCTTTATTTCTTAGCTTCTTAACTTGAAAATCTAGAATAGTAGTAGGTACCTCTTCATATGTGAGATCTTTTGTAACCTGCACATCACCAATAAGAGTAATATAGGATGGATTACCTATGCATTTTTGAAACACTGAGACATGAAAAACTAGATGAACCATTGAATGCTCTTGGGGTAACCTTAGTTCATATGCAATCTGCCTAAACTTCTTAATAATCTGATACAGACCTATGTAACATGGGCTCAGTTTTCCTTTATTAGTAAACCTCATAACCCCTTTCACTAGGGACATCTTTAAAAATACCCAATCCCCTACTGAGAATTCTAGTCCTCTCCTTCTAGCATCTGTATATGATTTGTGATGACTTTGGGGTGTTTCTAGCCGTTGTTTTATTACCCTAACTTTGTCCATGGCTTGTTGTACTAAATCTAGCCCAAGCAATGAGGTTTCACCCACTTCAAACCATCAAATTGGCAACCTATATTTCCTTCCATACAAAGCTTTATAAGGTGTAATCTTGATATTCGAGTGGTAGCTAGTATTATAGGCAAATTCAATAAGTGGCAAATGGTCCACCCAACTACCTCTAAAGTCTAATGCACAAGCTCGCAACATATCTTCAAGTTTTTGAATGGTGCATTCTGCTTGACCTCCTGTTTGAGGGTGGAAAGTTGTACTCAAATTCACTTGTGTCGTTAAACGCCTTTGGAAGGACTTCCTAAGCTTTGCAGTGAATTGAGCCCCCCGATCAAATATAATGAAGATTGGGACTCCATGTAGCCTGACTATCTCGTTGAGTTATAGCTTGTCATACTCTTTAGCTGTATAATCACTCCTGACTGGCAAAAAGTGTACTGACTTTGTGAGTCTGTCAACTATTACCCATATATAGTAAAACTTATGAAATGAGCAAGGCAACTCGGTAACAAAATCCATATTGATCATATCCCACTTCTATGTTGAAAGCTCTATACATTGCATATAATCTCTTGGCTTTTGGTGTTCTACTTTCACTTATTGGAAATTTGGACATTGAGCCACAAATTTTGCAATGTCCTTTTTTATTCCTCCCCACCAAAACATTCCGTTCAAGTCATGGTACATCTTAGTTGATCCTGAATGGATGGAATATCTGGAATGATTGGCTTCTTCCATTATCCTCTTCCTTATTCCATTAATATCAGGCACACAAAGTCTATTTTGTCAATAAAGTACTCCATTTTGTGTAAGGTCAAAGCCCTTTATCATACCTTGACTCACCTTGTCTTTAAGTCATCGTAAAATAGGATCCTCCAACTGTCTTTCTTTCACGTTCATTACAAAAGAAGACTCCGCAACATTATGTACAACAACCCCTTCCTTTTAGGTTTCAAGATGGCAAACTCCAAAATTTGCTAGTTGTCATATATCTTTAGCCACCCCTTGACATACCACAACCTGATCACCAATATTCATGATTACCTTATGACTTAGAGCATCGGCTACCACATTTACTTTTCGTAGGTGGTAAAGTATATCAATATCTTAATCTTTTATTAGCTCTGGACATCACCACTATCTTAAGTTTATGTCTTTATGCTTAAAGATGTATTACAAGATCTTATGATCAGTATATATGTCAACGTGAACCCCATACAAATAGTGGCGCCATATTTTCAGACCAAATACAACCGTTGCTAGCTCAAGATCATGAGTTGGGTAGTTTTTCTCATGTGGTCATAGTTGTCTAGATGCATAAGCAATTACCCTACCATACTATATTAATACACACCCTAAGCCAACACCAGAAGCATCACAATACACTACATACCCCTCAGTGCCTTCTGGAAGTACTATCACAGGTGAAGAAGTTAGCTTATTTTTTAGCTCCTAGAAGCTCCTTTCATATGCATCATTCCATTGGAACTTGGTTGTATTATGTGTCAACTTTGTTAGAGGTGTAGAAATAGAAGAAAAACCTTCAATGAACCTTCTGTAATAACCTGTCAACCCTAGGAAGCTCCAAACTTTCGTGGGTGTCGTTGTCCTTGGGAAATATTTCACAGCCTCTATCTTTTGCAAATCAACCCTTATTCCCTCATCGGACATAATATGACCAAAAAATGCCACTCATTTTAGCCAAAATTCCAATTTAGAAAACTTGGCATACAATTGTCGATTACGAAGAACTTGTAACACCTGTCGTAAATGATTTGCGTGGTCCTTTTCTGATCTTGAATATACCAATATATCATTTATAAACACTATTAGAAACACATCCAAGAATGTTTGAATACCCTATTCATCAGATCCATAAAAACTATTAGTGCATTCGTTAGCCCAGATGACATAATAGGAAATTTAAAGTGACCATAGCCTGTTCTGAAAGCAGTCTAAGGTATATCTTTGTCCCTCACCCTAACTTGGTGATACCCTGATCTCAAATCAATTTTTAAAAATCATTTGGTACCCTGTAAATGATAAAATAAATCATCAATCCTGTGTAAGGGGTATTTATTCTTAATTGTCACCCTATTTAATTGTCGATAGTCGATACAAATTCTCAAGATGCCATCCTTTTTGCATACAAATAACACTGGTGCACCCCTAGTGGATACACTAGGTCTTATAAAACCCTTCTCTAATAAGTATTTTAACATCTTATTTAATTCACATAATTCTGTCGAGTCCATTCTATATTAAAGGATGGAAATTGGTTGAGTGCCTGGTAGTAAGTCTTACCAAAATCAACTTCTCATTATTGACGTAAGCCTGAAGTTCTTCAGGGAATACATCAACAAATTCATTAACTACTAGAACAAATTGAAGAGCTGCTTGATTCTGCCTTCATATCCATTACTCTAACTAAATGACATATATGCTCCTTAGATATGATCTTTCCTTCCTTAAAATAAGAGATAAACTTACACTTTAGCACCCCAATATTGCCTTCCTATTCAAGAATTGCCTCATTTGGAAAGTGGAAGTACATCCTCTTAGTTAGGCAATCCATGATGGCATAATAATAAGTTAACCAATCCATACCCATCCTAATATCAAATTCCATCATTTCCAGCTCAATAATGTCAGCCAATATGTAATGGTCACAATTATAATAAAGACTTCTAGCTGTAATAGATTCACCTGTTGGTTAGACATTTCAAATTGTTTCTTCAATAATTTAGGTATTTTCTTAAGCTTCCTAGCAACTATTGGAGTGATGTATGATAATGTATAACCATGGTCAATTAATGCATATATATTATATGAAAAGATAGACAATGTGCCTGTCACTATATTCGGTGAAGCTTCCAATTTTTGCCAACTCCCCAGAGCATAAGTGCGATTCTGTGCTTCGCCAAAGCTAGCTACCCCTCTAACACCTCTATCATGACCTGTAGGTTCTTGTTGACCCCTACCTATTGGAGGAACTGATGATGATAATGTAATAGCTGATCCAGTATGTTGTGTTACATTATCGATATGTCTCCTTGGGTAATCTCTCATCATATGCCCTGGTGCACCACACCAATAAAAAGCATCTATCTCAACATAGCATATTCCTGAATGATTTCTTCCACACTATTTACAAGGCTGCGTAGGGGTCATTTGCTGGCTTGCTGAATATCCCATTGTTCGGATGCCATGCCGTTCATTTCTTGGATCAAACTGATTTCTCCTAGACCCCTGAAGTTGTGGTGGAGCATTGGCTGTAGAGTAGGAAAATGATGGCCTAGGTAGTCTAGTAGAAAACCGAGGCCTAAGCTCATTTTGGGGTATTGTAATTACCCTGTAGACCTAGCCCTCTTGGACTGTGCCCTTTCTAACTCTTGTGTCCTTGTCCTTTGCGTTTGATCCTACGATTTCTGTGCAAATGCTTGTTTTTTCTCTACATCTATGTCTTCATTCAAGGATGCAATGGTATGATCTCAAACCATATACATATCCAATCTATCCACATATCGATAAACTCTATCTGCCATAGTAGCAACTACATTAGGAGCATACCTGTCCAAGGAATTAAATTGAAGGCTATACTCCCTCACGTTCATATTCTCTTGGTAGAGGTTCAAGAACTGATCTACACAGGCTTCTTGGATCTCTAATGGCAAGTAATGGTCAAGAAATGCCTCTTTGAACTCCTTTCATGTAGTTGGAGGTACATCTATACCCTTAGATTACTTCCAAGATTCATACCATAATATGGCCACACCTTTCAACCTATATGTCGCTAACTTGGCAGCTTTTGTACCACTCACATGCATAACATCTAGCTGAATCTGATCAATAAAGTTTTGGGGATCTTCATTAGAATCTCACCCAGTGAAGGATGGAGGGTCCAAATTAAGGAAGTCACATATCCCTGTGCCAGCTGTCCTATTTGCACCACCTACAACTATAACTGTACCTTCCTATCTTTGACCTTGGCCAGCAACTATATGAGTCAATAGTTGGATTGCATTTCTCAGATCCTGTACGATAGCATCGATAGGTGGTTCTGGGGGATATCACTACTTTCGGGTTTATCATGAATTGGAGGAGTTGGAGATATCTGTGATAGAGACTCATCTTAAGCCTCATTTTATTATCTCACCCAACTGGTATACCCACCACCCCTTCTACTTCCTTCCCTTTATCTTTGTTTTTCTTGTTTTGTGGCATACTTGTTATATAAAACAATTTATAGGTCAAACACACTTCACCTATTACACTTGTCTCTATGGAACAATCTAAAGAATGAAATGAAAGTGACAACTCCTAAATGCCACATGGCCTCCTGCTTATAACTATGGTGCACAACATATCAATAAACAAGACTCTCCATAGACACGACTTTGTAGACTCCCTAGGATGACCCGCTCTAATACCACTTCTGTCACTCCCAAAGTCCTATTAAGATGGACTACCACCCGTTGCCAATAAGGCTCGGGAGAACCAACCTATATCCCTACCTTTTCTATATATATTATAAGGGATTTCTACAGTCAACATGCCTTTAAGAAAGTAAACAATAACAATAAGCCAAAAGGAAATGCATATGGCTAGGCCGTTGGTGCCATATTGTCTAAGGTACGAGACATGACCACACTTTAATTTATATAGTCTATAAAACCTCTAGATAAGGAAAAGTATCTGATAAGGTTAGGATAGGGCCGCCTTGACAAACTATACAATACAAAAATATAAGCTCTAGACACACAAAGCTCCCAAGCAACCTGGAGCTTGGTAACAACAGTTGGATATCTTGCACTCCTACTAGGGAGATCTACTAGCACCTGTACTTGTAGAATGAAATGCAGGTTCCCTATAAGGGATGTCAGTATGAGATAATATACTGAATATATAAGGCAAAAAATACTGTATATGAAGTAACAAATCAAATGATACTATGCATTGGTGTAGGATAAGAGACCACCTTTAGTTATATTGTAGGATCATGTACTTTATGTTCTTTTTATTACTTTACCTTTACTGTATAATCTGTGCATAACATGTAATACAAATGATCAGCTGATTAGTGGTAAATCTATATTGGTATTGGCCCTGGCTAGACTTTTCCTTTAACCCCTTGGTCTAGCCCCTGTGATAGGATCGACCCTGGCTAGGTGATTCTTCCACCCCTCGGGTTACCACCCATCAATAAGCAATATACTGTACCTTTCAATTACCTTTGAGATGTTTCTTTTGGTGGTCACAATATTGGAGGTGTAGTATTACAGATGTATCTTGTGACATGTAAATAATCATACAATATAATATGACAATGAAAAGAGTACATTGCATAAATAATAAAATGCGTATGAGATGTAGCTACTCGGGAACTTTATTTAGAAATAAGAACCCATATAACTTGGTATCCACATATGTATGTAGATTTGAAGGTGACTATATATGGGAGCATATGAACATGTGAAAGAGTGGAGAAATGGTTAGTAGTTATGTCGGAGTTGGTAAGTGCCTTTATGTGCCAAGGAAGAATCTAGATTTCATGCCAAGTAATACGACATCAAGTAACCTTACATACCTTATTGTACGACCTCATTATTACCTCGAAGTAACCTCTTTTTCTATCAAGCAGTGATTTGCATTAGTGTGGGTAATAAAATAAGCATTAGTAACTACTAAACATGTATTGGCAGTCAAATCTAATTTAAAAATAAACTTCGGGCATCAACCCGTAAGCATCAACCCAACGATGTTATTTCATCCTTTCCAACACTAAGCATAAGTGTCTACTACCCATTCTATATACATGGTGTATATAGCCTAATTGAGGTCCATAACATGCTGGAAGTAGTCTATAATTCGTGGTACACACCAACTTCCCACTACATGCAATCAGGTAGCACAACATTACACCATTTACCTATATCATGACGTCAATAAGTCAAAACTGCCCGAAATTTAACCAAACTATACTCAACACATATATACATAAAAATAGCCTCAAAAAAGTCCCAGAATAGTACTAAATCATTCATGAAGGACATGAGGCAATAGCCTTCTATCCATCAGCCCATAAGTTCCAATCAAAAGCACACTTAAGATAGCACAATAAAACTCAGTTCTAAGTGAAAGAAAATCAGGGCAGCAAGCTTAGATTAGTATTTATGACTTAAACCATGTTAAGAACATCAACTTCTCTTTATAATCCAGCCTAAAGACCATAGAGAAGTCACTAAGAAAAAGACAAGTGTGCAACAACTCTCTAAACACATGCTGTTTGACCTTTGTTAACAATTATAACTAGCATATCTTTCTTTGTTTTTCATGGGAAACGTATACCAAATACATAGATATTTCCACATACCTTAGAATTTAAGATTGACATTTCCTTCAAGAATCCTAGAGCATTTTATTTGCTATGTTGTTAAATGAAGTAAAGAGTTAAAAAAAGTCTTTACGAAAGCTGAAAGTTGTTCCAAAGTGAAATGACTTAAGGGACTATTTTTGAGCCCTTTTAAAGGGTCTCTTTGGACGAATTTCTCTTGAGCTTTTGACCACATATTAACACATATTAATAAGCTAGTGATATAGTAGCTTGGCCTTCACACTTGACCCTAAATGGGTCTCAAAGTTGATGGGCCTTGGCTGCCCATTTTCCTAATTTCTCTCCACTTTGCTTGGTCCCAATTAGTCAAGTGGGTTGTGTTGTACTTGGGCCCTTCTATTATTCATCTTGATCTATACATGTTATCTAGTGAAGAGGTTAACCACGGCCTAAAGTTATACTCTTAACACGTACTTTATTCATTATCGGACTTGGATAGATTTGGCATCGGGTCTCATCTACATTTAGCTATCATATTTTAGCTAAACATGTAGGTGACTCACCTACTAGCTTCCTAAATCCTACAAGAACCTCACTTTTTTCACCTTATTTAATGTTGTGATCTCCTTAATTTAAATTAAAACTTATTCACATTCACCCCTCTTCAGCATTAGACATACATGTTGCCTAATTATAATTGAGATTCTAGAGCTTTTAAAAATTGGCGCTAATTTGAAAAGTCATATCATATTTTATTTGCATAGAATTAGTACTGTAAGTTGTGGGGTGCTACATCCTTATTTTACTTATTTTACTTTTGTTTTTGTTTTTGTTCTTTTTTAGTATGTATAAGTAGTGTATGACCAAAATTCGAAGTCAAGGCAATCCCATAGCTCTATTTGATCTAGAGATCAAAAGAACTTCAAAAAGAATGGCCCAGGACATCACTTAGAAGACAACCAATGCAGCTCTTAGTAGGAACAATAATGATGATGCTAGGAATGTGAATCTCCTCCTTTGTCCTATGCCTACCAAAGGATTCGGTATAGGTTGAATCCTATTGATAGATATAAAGTTCACACTCTCGAGTGGATTATATAAATGCTACAAACCATGGGTTATTTGTGGTCATACTATTAGAGGATCTATGGACCCACCTAGACAATGTGTCATTTATTTATAAGAGTGTGATGGAAACACAAAATCTTTCTGTGGATGTTGCGAGACTTCATATCTTCCCATTTTCTCTTATGGATAATGCTGTAGTATGGCTATCTGAGCTTCTGTATGGTTCAATTTGGGTTGACTTTCCAAGGGCCTTCATAGAAAGATACATAAACCAAATAGGATCAGGTTGGTAGACCAGATCCACAACTTTAAGTAATTCACTAGTGATTCCATCCTTGCTATATAGAGTGTCTTAATAGATGTTTGAGGTATGCACCAAACCACGAAATTGCGGAGAATGTCCTGTGTAGAATTTTTATGGATCTCTAGATGCAAATAGCCAAGCATGTGTTGATGCCCTCTTGGGAGGTCCGTTCATAGAACAACTATTCACAGAGATCTCTAAGCAGATTGACGTGGTAGTTAAATTGAACCACATGTGGAAACCCATTAATAGACATTTCACTGATCCTACAAGTACTGCTGATATAATCTCTGACCAAGCAAAAATAAATGCAAATATACTTAATATGCTTGCTCTAAATATAGATAATTTGGATGTTCTAATGAAACAAACATGGAGCTACCCAAGCTACGTATCACTCAGGAAAGCCACCATGCTAAACATGGGGGTCACAAGTATGGTCGTATGAATAGCCATTGTGTGCCCTCCATAATCAAAATACGCTTAATAGGAACTCAAGAATCAAGGAGATACTTGACCAGTTGCTAAAGAGGGCAGATGTGAAAGATAAGATATTGAGGGAGATTAAGTCTGATATTGCCAAGATAAATCGTAAAGTGGAACAACACTCTGTGGCAATCAAATAACACAATCGACTGTTGGGACTTGTATCAATGCAGCTAGACCAGATTCAATGAGGCATGATGACAAGCACCATAGCTTTTATTTATAAGGATTCTGATGGGCGCCAGATGGAGGCAAAGTTTGGTATTAAGAAAGCACAAAAGCTTGTGGAAGTCTGAGTACTTAAGCTATCTATGTCGTGTTGTGACAAGAAATCAGGCGATGCTTTGGAGGCAGCCCAAGGTAGACCCTATAACCTAGCTGCCTAACTATTTTTTTGACCCTTTTAGTTCTATTTTTTTTGATTTGGTGCATTGGGGGTAGTGCACATCTTTTTCGATGAGGTGTCGGTAGTTATGGACCTTAGTGAAGTCTGAGTAGCTTGGGTCAATAACTACCCTAATTTTTTATCCCATGGTTTTCTTGTCTATGTTCTTTTTCTTTGTGTATATTTATTTTCTGTTAAACCAACATGTTTAGTGTGTTTAGATAATATTTGTAGCAGTATCAATATTTGTGGCATATAACTTGTTTTTCATGGGTTTTGTGAAAAAATGATACCTACCAAAATTTTTGATTAAGTAGTTAAATAGGAACCATGCATGTTTAGGTGTGTGAAATATTTGTTCTAATAAGTGAGGGTATATTGAGATAAAAAGCATGATTTGTGAGTCTTTGTTGATGATATATGATGACGTATAAAAATACAACACTTTTGATGCCTAACAGTTATGATTTTATGTGTTTCCAATGTGACATTGATGTTTTAATGTGTTTTTATGTTTAGTGTGCAGGGAAGCAGGTTGGCATGACTTTGGGAAATATTATAGAGTTTTCTAGTTTTTGGTAATTTATGAGACTCTGTACGAGTCGTAGAGTAGTCTACCAGTCATAAAGGTAGTTTTTTGACAAATTCCATGGAAGGTTGGGATCTGAAGTTCAAGTGTATGAGACATCTATACGAATCATAGAGCAGTCTATGAGGCCTATAGATAAGTCTCATGAAGATTTCTAGAGAGGGATAATTTGAAGCAGTTGAAGCCTAGGATCTAAAGTACGAGTCATAGATCACTTTATGAGTCATGAAGATAGTTCATAGAAGTAAAGTCCAAGATCCTAAGCGCTGATTACTAGACCCTAATTATACTCGTGGAAGCCTTTATGAGTCCTAAATAGGTTTCGTGGAGTCCGCTGACTAGTTTATCTATTTTATAAAGGACATAACTGTAATTACTATAAATAATAATTTTTAGGTCATTTTTCATAGAGAGCGATTAATTTTATTGCAATTAGGGTTAAAATACAATACTTAGAGAGAAAATTGAGGGAATATACTTATGAATTAATTTGATCTTCAAATCTTATTATTCTCAATCAATTTTGTATTTTTTTGATTCTTAATTCAATTGGGTAAGTACTTAATTATCTTTTCTTAATTCATAAATTCTTCATCTACCCATAGTATGAATAGCTAAATCCACAACCTAGGGTTGCGAGAACCATGAAGATCTAATGAAATAAACCTAGGTAATTTGCAATTCTTGAAATAGGTATTTGCATGCATTAATCAATTCTTTTCGTTTTGCAAGTTTTGTAGTGGTGGCAAACATGAAAATTTGCCTAGTGTTACCTTTACAATCCAGGTGGTAATGAGTAGGAAAAGAGATTGATTAATAGGATTCAATGATGTGTTCTAATCTATTCAACCGAATTATACCAAGCGAAGGTTGACTAAGGATATAGGTAATGGTTAGTATTAGCGCATTATGGAGATGAGCCAAGTTACATAGTGAAATTCGCCTCTCACCTGAATCAAAGGGCTTGTGAACTTAAATTATTGTCATGCATGCTATGCTATAGTCAGGAATTGGGTTATTTGGTTTTATTGTGCTAATGAATCATGGCTAACAAGTACCCAAGTTCCTCTCTATTATTGATTCTCTTTCGTTGTTTTCTTATTTATTACTTCAACCCCCCCTTCAGGTAATTGACTTGATTAATTCCTTGAATTTCTTATTGGTGAACTGTTGGGAGTCTCCGTATTATCTATGGGATTCAACCCTAACCATGACTAGGTTTTATATTTTACAACAATCACTTTATCCTCCGAACGAGAGGTGTAACTTGGGAGTGTCAAAGATTATGGCATCATTGGCGGGGAACACGACTAGACTTAGTTGAATTCACTAGTAATTGTAATTTGAGTGTTAATCCTTAGTTCCCTTGTATTTTACTATAGTTTTTGTTGTTGTCTTTGTTTCTTTGTAGGGTATACTACTAGTGTATGCCCAACACTAGGAGTCAAGGCAATACCTTAGCTCCACTGATCGAGAGATCCAAAGAATTAGAAGAAGAATGGCCCAAGAAAATGCCAACAACACGGCCGATGAAGCTTTGAATCAAAACAACAATGATGATGATGGGAATGAACCCCCACCTTCTTTGGAGAATATTCCATAACCTTGGGATTATAATGACAATGCTTACCTGTGGAATCATTATTGGTTTAATCCAACGGCTATGGATGTGACGGTAGCTTTTGTGTTACTTACTTAAGATGTTGTACAACCATGGTCTATTTGCGGGCATGCCATTAAAGGATCCACATAACAACTTTCAGAAAATTGCATTTCTTTGTAACAGTTTGATGGGAACACAAAATCTATCTATGGATATTGTAGGACTTCGTGTATTTCAATTGTCTCTTACAAGAAATATTGCATTATGGCTATCCAAGCTCGCGCAGAGTTCAATCATTAGTTGTGCAGATTTGCACATGGCCTTTTCGGAGAGGTACTTCCCTATATCGAAAAAGCTCAAAATAAAGGATCATATCAATAACTTTGAGCAACTTCCTAGTGATTCCATATGTATAACTTCAGAGCGCTTTATGAATGTCACGACCCAAGCCTAGGGCCTAGTCGTGACATGGTAAATGGGGGACCCGAAGGAACCCCAAACAAGCCTCTTAATTTATCATTACACATCATTGGTCACGGAAGCATATAAAACACATAAAGAGTAAGAATAGGGGCAAAGAGGCTAAGGGGAAAGCTTGCATAACATCATGATTAAGAGATAAAGAGTGAAAGCTCATATCATAGATACGTAACATGTCCAAAAAACACCTTTAGTACTTAGATAAGAGCATGGGCCAAGACAAAGCAATTGGGCTCACCCTCATAGTCAAAATAGAAAACAAAGAAGTCTGACTCAATATATATTAAGAGAAGCATAGACTAAGGTCCCTGGAGTGGAGGACTCACTAACCAGCTTAGATAGTACTGAACTAACCATATCGAGGAGGAAGATGATCAACTTGGGCTCCGATTCCTACATGGTGATATCATGTAGGCAAGAGTATGTGTTAGTACATTTGAATGTACTAAGTATGTAGGATGAAATGCAACAAAAGATAGGCATCATAATCAAAATGCATAACAATAGCCAACATGCATAATATAACAACATGGCATGTAAGATCAATGCATAAGTAAAACATACTCAAGTAACTCATGCTCATATAGTATATCATATGTCTAGAAGAGACCAATCAAGGTTTCCAAGGTACAAACCCCTTGGTAGGTTGGTGATGATGCCACCCCATCACTTAGGTGGCCAAGTATAAACCCCTCACTAGGTTAATAGTGCAAACCCCCATCTAGATTGATGATGATGCAACCCTATCATCCTTGTGGTGAAGCATATATCCCTCACTAGGTTGATAAGTACGAACACCCATCTAGGTCATCCATACTCTTAGTACCCCCGGATTGGGCATGGTCTAATGTAACACTTTATAGGATATTTCATATACATAAGCTGCTCCCATTATCATAACATCAATCATATCATATCTCATCCTTTGGGCCTTTATTTCCTCAAGACATTGTATCAAGCAAATGGCATATGTGAAATGGTAGTATAAAAACCATGAAATCTAGAGATGAAATCTTACAAGTAAATCTATTGTAAAACTATCAATCAACACTGTGCAACACCCTCAAGCAATATAAATCAAAATCCATTATCAAATCTTAAAATAGATCCAAAATTTATAGCTCAATTCATAGTAAAATAGTCACAACTTTACATAGCTTTAACATAGTTCATAGATATGTTCATACTAGTAAACCTATTAGTAAAATCAACTTTAAATCATGCAAATTGAGTAAGAATGATATTAGGACACTATGGGTGGAAGGACCTAATGGAAAAAACATACATATCTTAGCTTTAAAGAAGCTCTTGATGAAGATTGAAAATTGAGACTTGAAGCTTGAAGGAAATTCTTAGTTTCGGATGAGTGTTTTGAGACTTGAATTTAGCAGTGAAAAAAATATGGTTGTGTTTGAGAGGATATAGGGGAGTGTTTAGGCTAATAAGAATGTAAAATATGGCTAAGTATATGTAAAAACACGTTTGGGAACACTCAGGCCCAAGACGCAAAACTCTTGGACTGCACAACAAAAATAACTGGGTAGAAACTACATAGGTCTGCAATGTGGACCTATCACGGATGCTGAATTAACACATGTTCGCAATGAAGGTGAGTCGCGATATCATCGTGGACAGACACTAGATAAACAATGTTTTAAAAAGTGAAATTGCTATATGTTTACTCTTAAATCGGGGTTAAACCCTCTTCCCCTAATTTTGACCCCGTAAACAAGAATATGAAGTCATATTTTCAATATTACAGATTGATTTTGAGATATATGGAATTTAAAATTTTGGGCATTTTGAGGCACCTTTTTGGGGTCATTTCAATATCTCCCCCTTGGCAACATTCATCCCCGAATGTAAAACATATGTACAAGACAAGAGTAATCATTAAAAATTCAGCCCCAACAAAAATGCATCATTATATTTAAAACACCATTTTAAAAATCTCAACATAAGTGTAAAAAAATCATAAACTTGCCAACTTAAACATGAATTCATTTAAATGACATAGGGGCTGAAATAGAAGACTTGAAATCACATAGGGGACTTAAAATTTGTACCTCAATCTTGAGTGGAGTGGAAAAAATAAGTATACCACTTTTGCATATCTGCTTCGGCCTCCCACATAGCATATTCGACTTGTTGGTTCATTCAAAGGACCTTAATGGATACCACCTCCTTGTTCCTTAATCTCTTCACTTGCCTATCAAAAATATGAAGTAGAACCTCCTTATAAGTCAAGTTATTCTCAACAATTCAAAAAATATCAAGTGGCATAATAGCATTAGGATCAACCACATATTTTCTTAATATAGAGACATGGTACACCGGATGAACCAAATTTATTTCATAAGGCAACTTCAACTGATAAGCTATCTTGCCAACTGTCTTTATCACATCATAAGAACCAACATATCTTGGATAACTTCCCATTTTTACCCAAATAGGACACACCTTTCATTGGAGAAACTTTCAAATAGACTCAATCACCTACTTTGAATTCAAGGTCTCTTTTTCTCACATTGGCATAGGATTTTTGACGACTTTGGGTTGTTTTCAACCATTCCTTAATCATCATAACCTTCTCAAGAGGCTCCTAACCAGATCCGGTCCCAATAAAGCCACCTCTCCAACCTCAAACCAACCAACCGATGATCTACAATAACTCCTACAAAGAATCTCAAAAGGAGCCATACCGAAGCTAGAGTGATAGTTATTATTGTAGGAAAACTCAATCAATCGAAAATGCTTATCCCAACTACCCTTAAGCTCTAATACACAATCCATAATCATATCCTCAAGTGTTTGAATGGTTCTTTTGGCTTGGGCATCCATTTTAGGGTGGAAGGTCGTACTAAGGTAAAACATTGTACCAAGACCCCATTAAAAAGACCTCCAAAAATGTGAAGTGGATTATGTATCATGATCCAATATGATGGACAAAGGAGCCCCATGTAACCTTACTAACTCATGGATGTACAACCTTGTATGCTCTGCAGCCCCATATGTAGTCTTTACCAGTAGAAAGTGAGCTGATTTTGTCATCCTATAAACCACAACTGATATGGACTCAAAACCCTTCCTAGTCTTGGGAAACCCAACCACAAAGTCCATGTTAATCACCTCCCACTTAGAAGTAGGAATTGCTATATCTTGGGTTAGGTCAGGCAACCTTTTGATGTTCAACTTTGACCTGTTGATAACTATGGCAATCAGAAATGAATTTGGCAATGTTCATCTTCAGTCCTCCCCACCAATACATATACCTCAAGTCTCCATACATTTTGGTGGAACTAAGGAGAATAGAATAAGAAGAATTATAGGCCTCATCAAGGATTTTCTCCCTCAAACCACTAACACAATTCACACATAACCTACTTTGGTACCAAAGGGCACAATCTCCCTGTAACACCCCACATCTTACATGTACTTGTCCTATGCACATGAAACATGATATGGCTTTGTCAAATTAGCACCTATTTTTAAAAGTGCTTGAATCTTATATTAGAGGGCGATATGTACGTCTAACGCTCAAGAGGGTCAAGTGTATACAAGGTTTATGTCAAATTGAGGAGATCACGACCTTAAATGAAGTGAGATAGGTGAGGTGCTTATAGGTTTTAGGAAGCTAGCAGGTGAGTCACCTACTTGCTTACTTAAATTTGCTAGCTAGACAGAGACGAGGTCCGACGTCAGATTTGTCCAAGTCCGATTATGAATAAAGTTCATGTTAAGGCTATAACTTTAGCCCATGTTTTAGAATCATAAATGGACTATATTTTCATCCTAATAAGGATATAAAAAGATCCCAAAGACATTACAATTTCTTTGATAATTTAGACCCAAACCAACTAAGAGAAAGGGGAAAAATGGGCAGCAAAGGCCAATTAATTTGGAGCCCCTTAAGGCATAAGTGAAACAGGCAAAATGGTACATTAATCACGTGATAAAATAAGGCCTAAAATTTTAAATAAATTCATACAAAGAAGTACTTTCAAAGGTCTTAGAAGCAGCTCCTTCAAGTCATTTAAGTTAGACAAAAAAAATCAGCTTTCCAAAGCTTTCTCTCTACACCTTCTTAACCTTGCGAAGCAGCCACAAAGAGACTTTTAGGGTTGTTGGAGAAGCGCTACACCTTGAGGGTAAAGGTAAGTAAGAATAATTATGTGTTTAGTATTGTTTTCTCATGAAAAATAAAAGGCTAAGCTAATTATACCTTTGCTGAAATTGTTGGATAGCATGTGTTCCAAAGGTTGTTGTACATTTTTCTTGTGTATTTGGAAGCTTTTCTCTTTTGGTTAGATTGATTATGAAGAGAGGATATTTTTATTAATGATTCTTGGTTATATAATGATGTATAAAGGCTGCTGCACCATTTTCATAATCCGCAAAAGGGAGTTTTGGTATGATGTCCTAATCATGCTCTTAATAGGAACTTGTGGGATGATGATCGGAGATTGTTGTTTCACAGTCTCCATATAATTTAGAACTAATTTTTTCACTATTTCATGACTATTGTTATGTGTATATATGGTGGGTACTATTTTGTTAAAGTTATACTAGGTTTGGAATTTTTGATGTCGAAATGTAGCGAAGGGATGTAACGTTATGTCGCCTATTTTTATGTTGTGTCGAATTGTTATGTGTGTACTTTGTAGACTATTGTAAGAATGTTATGGCACTAAAACGGCTACATATGATATGTATATGAGAATGTATATTAGAAAATATGATTAGAGCCGAAAAGGTTAAAGGAATATGCTCGGGTTTATGATTATACGCTTGCTGCACATGTGTTGTTTTTATGAGATTAGGCTGGCAAGACGTATCTATTGCTGCTAATGCTAGTTTTATCACCTTCTAAATTATAGATAAATATTCGGAGGAAGGGAAAGTTATCTTGAGGTATTAGCAAGGTCGTATAATGAGGTATGTAAGGCTACTCGATTTCCTATTACTTGGCATGAAATGTAGATTCTTCCTTGGCACATAAAGGCACCTACCAACTCCCACACAACTATTAACCATGTCTCAACTTTTTCACATCTTCATATGCCCCCATACATAATTACCTTCAAATCTGCATGCATATCTAGATACAAAGTTACTTGGGTTGTTGTTTCTAAATAAAGTTCACGAGTTATTATATCTCATACACATATCATTATTTGTGTAAAGTACTCTTTTCATTGTCAAATTCTCTTGTATGATTATTTACATGTCACATACTAAATCTATAGCCCTACAGCTCCAATATTGTGACCACAAAAAGAATCATATCAGAGGTAATGGGGTGGTAACCCGAGGGATAGAAGAATCAGGTAGACAGGGTCGATCCTATCACGGGGGGTAGCCCAAGGTGTGAAAGGAAAAGCCTATCCAGGGCCGATCTCGATATAGATTTACCACTGATCAGCTGGTCATTTGTATTACATGTTGTGCACAAATTATACAATAACGATAAAGTAATAAAAAAAACATAAAGTACATGATCCCACAGTATAACTAAAGGTGGTCTCTTATCAGTGCATAGTTTCATTTAAGTTATTACTTCGTACATAATATTTCCTGCCTTACATATTTAGTATGTTATCTCATACCGACGTCCCTTACGGGGGACCTACATTTCATGCTGCAGGTATAGGTGCTAGTATGTCTCCTAGTATGAGTACAGAGTATCTAGCTGTTGTTACTAAGCTCCAGGTTGCTTCATAGCTTTGTATGTCTAGAGTTTACATTTTTCTGTTGTATAGTTAGTTAAGGTGGGGCTTGTCCTGACCCTTATTAGAGGTTTTTCCTTATCTATAGGCTTTGTATACTATATAAATTAAAGTATGGTCATGTATCATACATTAGACAATGTGGCCGCAATGGCCTAGTCATATGCATTTCCTTTAGGCTTGTTATTACTGTTTACTTTACGAAAATCATGTGGAATTTAGAAATCCCTTATAATATATATAGAAAGTACATTGGTACAGGTTGGTTGTCCCAAGTCTTATCGGCAACGGGTGCCAGTCTTCCTTAACGAGACTTTTGGTGTGACAGATGTGGTATCAGAGCAGGTCATCCTAGGAAGTCTACAAAGCCGTGTCTATATAGAATCTTATTTATCAATGTGTGGTGCACCACATCTATAAGCAGGAGGCTACATGGGATTTAGCAGTTGTTACTTTCTTTTCATTCTTTTGATCGTGCCATAGAGCTAAATGTAATAGGTGAATTGTGTCTAACTCCTAAATTATTTTGTACAACAAGTATGCCAGAAAACAAGAAGAACAAAGGTAAAGGGAAGGAAGTAGAAGTGATGGTTGGTATACCCAGTTGGGTGAGTCAACAAAATGTGGCTCAACATGAGTCTCTGTCACAGACTCCAACTCCTCCAGCTCTTGATGAACCAAAAAGTAGTCAAGTTCCCCAGAACCACCTATCGATACTATCATATAGGATCTAAGAAATGCAGTCCAACTATTGACTTATATAGTTGCTGGCCAAGGATAAAGACACCAAGGTCCAGTTATAGGTACAGGTGGTCCGAATAAGGTAGCTACCACGAGGATACGTGACTTCCTAAATTTGGACCCTCCACCCTTCACTGGGTCAGATCCTAATAAATATCCACAAGACTTTATTGATCCGATTCAATGCACATTAGATATTATGCATGTGAGTGGTACAGAAGTTTTTGAGCTAGCAGCATATAGATTGAAGGGTGTTGCTGTATTGGTGTATGAAGCGTGAAAACAATCCAAAGATATAGATACTCCCCCAACTACTTCGAAAGAGTTCAAGGAGGTATTTCTTGAACATTACTTACTATTAAAGATCAAACATGCCAATGTAGATCAGTTCTTGAATCTCTACCAAGGGAATATGAGCTTGATGGAAATAACCTCCAATTTAATTTCTTGGCCACGTATGCTTCTAATATAGTTGCTACTATGGCAGATAGAGTTCATCGATATGTGGATATATTGGATATGTATTTGGTCAGAGACTGTACCATTGCTTCCTTGAATAAAGATATGGATATAGAGAGAATGCAAGCTTTTGCACAGAAATTGGAGGATCAGAGCCAAAGGATAAGGACACAAGAGTTAGAAAGGGCGCAGTCCATCAGGGCCAAATCTATAGGGCAGTTTACACCACCCCAAGGTGAGGTTAGCCCTCCATTTTCTAATAGACCACCGAGGCCATAATCCTCCTACTCTACACCCAGTGCACCACCATAACATCAAGGATTTAGGAGAAATCAGTTTGGTCTAAGAAGTAAAGGGCAAGGCTCCCGGATAACGAGTTATTTAGCAGGGCAGTAAATGACCCCTACGCAGCCTTGTAAATAGTGTAGAAGAAGTCATTTAGTATATGTCATATTGGGATAGATGTTTGTTATTGGTTTGGTGCAGCAGGCCGTATGATGAGAGATTA
>JAOTQJ010145542.1:0-34798 GCA_025642045.1 Solanum sejunctum | reverse complement strand
AGTCAAAATGTAGTGGGTAATATATACATAAGCTTGAAATCATGAAATTTAGGAGTATAGAACATGATAGGAGTAAAATCAATTCATTTTAAAGTCATTTAAAATCAACCCACAAACATTATAGTATAACTCACATTTTGGGTATTATGAAATCTAACTAAAATCCATAAGTTCTTTCATAGTTTAGTACGTACTTTTAATATTATAAAATCCATCACAATATTAAACTCCAATGGTATTTAAGCATAATAAAATCATTACTTAAAGAATTCAAACTTAAATCATATGTACAATGCAGAATAAGAATTACCCATAAAGTGTTCAACCTTGAAATCATGAATTTGTATAAAGAGAGAAGGATTGGCTTCATGAGTGGAAGAATCCACATGAATGGAGCCTATATACCTTAATCTTGAAGTTTTCTTGAAGAAAGACTTTAGGATAAATTAGGCTTGCATTGGGTTCTTGAAGTTCCAAACCAAGTTCTTGAGATATCTTAGATTTAGATGAGGCAATAATGAGGAATTAGGAGGACTTTTGGTTGGGTTTTTGAACTTTCTAGGGCTTGAAATTAGCTGAAGTGTAAGGTACTATCGCATATATATAGGCATTGGATTATTACCCAATTTTCCTTACTCAATTTTCCCCTTTTTTGGACCAAGAGTGAGTTTAGGCAATTTTTGCACTAGTGGGTGACAAGTCTTTGACACGGACTAGTCACAGACTTTTTTTGTTAAGCCTTGAATTACCCAAAAAATTATTTTTCGCTATAGGTCATTGAAAAATCCAAGATCATACTTTTGCTACACAATTTTTCCCACTGAAACTGAATATAAAGTTAGATTTGTGAAATCATGCAAGAATTTTGAGATATCGAAGAAATACACTATAGGGTATTTTTTCGAGGCTCATGAGAAGTGTTACATTATCTCCCCTTTAGGAACATTTATCACCGAATGTTGGATATAAAGGAAATTTATGTAAGAGGAGTGATTAGAAAACTTTCAGCAACCATGAATGCAATATATGCACTTAAACATTACTCTCAAAAGTTTCAAACATATATATCAAATCATCTAAACTTGTTACCATGAACATGTATGCATGCAAAAATGACATAAGGGCTGAAATTTAAGGTTTAACATCATATATAGGAGTTAATTTGTTACCTTAGGATTGAATATGGTGAAAAAGGTGCGGATATCGCTTCTTCATGTCCGCTTCAGCTTCCCAAATGGTGTTTTTAACTTGTTGATTCCTCCAAATGACTTTGACGGATGCCGCATCTCTTTACTCAACCTATTCACTTGTCTATCTAATTTTCCCACCAATACCTTCTCATAAGTCATGTTATCTTCTACAACACCCACAACTCTTAAAGGCACTATAGAACTTGGGTCATCAACATACTTCCTCAATATAGATACATGAAAGACCAGATGAACCATGCTCATCTCCATTGGAAACTTCAACTCATAGGCAACCTTACCGATTTTAGTCAAAATTCTATACGGAACTATAGACCATAAGCTCGACTTTACCTTCTTACCAAATTGGACTACACCCTTCATGAGTAAGACCTTCAAATACACCCAATAATCAACATCAAAGTCAAGATCTCTCCTTCTCGTATCAGAGGATGACTTTTGCCTACTTTTTGCCATATTCAATCTCTCTTTTATCAACCTCACCATCTCTAAATGCCCATCACCATATCCGAGCCCAACAAAGCCATTACCTCAACAACAAACCACCCAATTGGGGACCTACAATGCCTACCATATAAAGGTTCAAAGGGAACCATTCTAATGCTAGAGTGATAATTATTTTTGTAAGCTAACTCAATGAATCAAAGACGTTAGGGCAAGAAAAGTTGTTTAGGATATATAGACTCCTATCTTGGAAGAGTTTGGGCTCACCTACAAAGTGTTTAGCAATGTGGTAAAGAAGAGTGGAACAAGCATCTTCTTTGGGTTCATGAGTGGTTATTTCTGTACCACCTTCAACTTTTATGGTGATCAAAATGGTGGTAGTGCTAAAAATACTATTTTTCAGATTATCAGCGAAATAATTATCTCACCAGTGTCTGAATATACCGATAAATCCTGCAGTAATCAGGGTAGCTTCCTCTCTGTCAAAGGGTCCCTGAACTTTATAAGTAGTGATAGCAATACCTATTTCATGGATTTTATTGTAGATCTGTTGCTCAACCAGTCCATCAATATTCCATTCAGTGAGTTCACTGCCACCAAAAGATAAAGATGAAAGGTAAGGATTTTCTTCGAACTGAATGTCCGAAAAAGATGGTCGAGAATAATAATTTTTCAAAGTATGGTATCGATATTGGGATAATTTGGAGAGGGAATATTCAGTAAGAGTCTGAACACTTTCTTTCTCCCTTCCTGTATCAGAAATATCAAAACGGGCTAACTGCTCATTGACTTTCTTAAAAAGTTCTCCAGAAACTTTAAAATCATCACTAAGTTTTGGACATATTTCTTTTGAAAACTTAGGGGGTTTAAAGATAGGATTAGGCTCAAATGTACTAAGACTAGTACTGGGCCTGAAACTAGGAATAGGAGTAGTAAAAATAGATTTTCTTTTGTTTCTTCAAGTTGTTGAGAATCAATGCACAAAAGTCGATTGGTATAGTTATTCTATTCAATAACTTTATACAAATCTTTGTTTAAGGCTACTAGATTAGGTTTTTCATGCTTTAATTAAAAGGTGAATCAGTAACAATTTCATTTGCATGAGGACTCTTAATACCTTCAAG
This sequence comes from Solanum sejunctum, assembly GCA_025642045.1. Taxonomy (NCBI): domain Eukaryota; kingdom Viridiplantae; phylum Streptophyta; class Magnoliopsida; order Solanales; family Solanaceae; genus Solanum; species Solanum sejunctum. The sequence goes on along the minus strand of JAOTQJ010145542.1, from coordinate 32,022 downwards.
AGGGGGAATGATAGACTCTACAACCTTATTAGTCTGAGTATACCACTTATTAACCAAAACAGAAAGAGACTCCTTTTGGCCATTTAATTTTCCAGTAATTTCAAACCATTTAAAATATTTAATGTCACACTTTAAACGTTTCATATCAGAAATTCATTTTTTTTAAAAACAAAGATTGTTGTTTTTGGAAAAAAGGTATTTCCATACCACAAAACCTTTACTTTATTCTCTGGTGCCATCCAGCGAGATTTTAAAGACTTCATGTCAGGAGGAAAATTATATTCAAACTTGATAACACATAATCCAGGGTCTATATATTGCCTAGGTGGCTCCATATCAGACTCTGTCAGATTGCTAGGTTCCTGGACTCTAGGTTTGTAAAAAACTTTTTGAATTTTTCCTGAAAAATCAATTCCACTAATCTGACCCTTTTCATTAGAATGAAAAGAATGAGTGCAGGAATAAGTGCAGGAATCGACTTCCTCTTCGAGGGGTTTGGAAGAAGTTGATGCAGATACAAAACTTCTACGAGCATGATTATTGAGAAATTTAAGATCAATTGAACCATGCAGATTCTGGATGACTCGTTCAATCTGTCTTTTCTTAGGATGAGAGGGTAAAGGTTTTGTAATATCTTCAAAGTGGCAATCATTGTTGGTAAGGAGGTCATTCCACTTGAGAAGCCAACGGACAAAGATGGTACTATACTCATGGTTTGATTCTATTAGCATAGTCACACCTTTCACACTCTCAATTTTAGCTTTCGGGGCTAGAGTGGCTCCCATGAGTCGGTAAGAGACTCGATAAATGACAGCTATCTCTCTAGTCTCAGATTTGTTGTTCATATTCTTGGTCTTAATATTCAAAGTCAAAGTATCCATAACATTTGGATCATTAATATCAACAGAGAAATTAGGATAGCAATTAAAGTAAACAAGGCTATCAGTTAAGTTACTTTGAAGTGCTCCTAATAGAGAATCATCAAAATTTAAAAATCTTGTATCACGCAATAAAGCACAACCGGGAATATTAAGGCCTTTTTGGAAAAGGGGTTTAACAGCAACTTGAACAAGTCCAATATGTAGATAATTAAATTGAGATCTATATCTAAAAATGTCTTGTTTATTTAAGAATTTAATAATTTCCAAAGAATTATTAATTGCAATAGTAGACTCGCAGGTCTTGATGTTATGCTTTTTGACAAACGAAAAATTACCTATCTCGTAAATTTTTGAGAAAGGTTCTTCTAAAATACTCCAGTTTTCCAAAGTAGTTTCAGTTAAGGCAATCTGGGTTGCCTTAGAAGACAAGTTCACACTTTTTAAAATATTTTTGTTATACATTTTAAAAATATTACTATCCATAGTCCTACATTATTCTAAGCAAATAATGTAAATACCAGAGAATAAATATGCCATGTTATAAATAACAATTATTTCATTTTATCAATGCTGTATGTATATCTACATCTCGTCTTGGCTTTACCTCTTCTCTCTCTAGTATTATCTTACCGATGGGACCACCTAAAGGTCTAACATGCCTTCCTGGCTATGACCACACTACGGCTAACTAACATCTTAGACTGGGTATTACTTGGAAGCCTCACACATATATAGAGAAATATGTACCTCAATCAAAGTAGATACGGGATAAAACATGATAATATGAAATAATAATTACAAGAACTTAACATATTTTATCAAGTATAAACATAATTTGAGTTAGAAAAACAATCAGTCTCTGGATAGGATGTGTATTTAGCTGCTCATACTAAATACATATACCGCCATTTTCGCTCTGATTCCAAGGAGAACAGGATAAAAAATGAATAAAATAAAAAGTGTGAAAGGGTTTGTCCTGAGCGAATCTTTTGGGGATTCTAAATTATTTAAGTAGAGAAATAATTAAATCAGAACAAATAACTTAATTCAAACACTCTATTCATGAAGGAGATTTATAATAAGGAAGAAAAGACTACAAGGTTAGAATGTTTAGAGAGAGGCTAGAGCGAGAGAAGGTGGAGAAAATGAAAAATTTTCCACCCCTTCTAATGTACAAGTAGAGGCCCTTTATAGATGTTGGGGAAAAGATAAAGGCATTTGGTGCCTACATATGGACGGCTAAGATGCTACCGACAAAAGGTTAGTGGACAGTGGGACCTACCCCTAGGACAAACGCATACATATTAGTTTTTCCTTCTTTTGGAAGGTAGTGATAAAGTAAGCATTCATATTACCAATGGTGGGCATACCCATATTTAAGAAATCAAAGTTTCTGGAATGGTGGGGCATGTTTCTTATATTTTAATTTAGAAAAGTACCTTCCTGAGATTCCTTTTAGAAATAGTAAAATGTCCCTTGGTGGAAAGTAATTTCAGTTTTTTGAACCTCTACTTTCCTGCAAAGGTCAGATTCCTATTCTTAATAGGGATCTTGATAGGACTATGCTAATCCTTTCAGAAAACATATGTCATCATTGTTAGTGTCTTCGGAAGAGGCAGCCTCTGCAAGGAGTTGCACCAGTGCAGTGTCTTCTTGGTTGTCAATGTCCAGGAGTGCCTGCTTGAGTTTCTTCTTCATGTCTTCTTTGGACTGTGGGGATTGCATCAGAACTTTTCCTTTGCTGAGTGGTTTCGGTTTCGCAACCCATCCTCTCATCTTTACTTCTTTAGATAAATACTGAATCCTTTAGAATTTTGTTGTGGAAAATTCCAAGTGATAATATGAGAAATCCGCTTTAAGATAAAATACTTGTACATCTTAGTATGTGCGGGAAATGTTGAAATCTCCTGCCTAACTTGAAAGTCATCGAATTTCTGTAGGAACAATTGGGGAAGGATTTCTTGCCTTCCCCTAAAAATCTTCCGCCAGTTGTAGAACGATCTAGGAATGATGGCAGTGGTAACTTCTGGGCTATACTTGACAAACTAGGTATGGCCGAGTCTAAGATACATAAAATTGTACTAGGCCTTTTTATATATATACAAATTATACGTTTAAGGCCTATGTATCATACTCAGAGGTATAGGAGTGAGTAAGTGGTCTACGGGCAATTCAAATGGTGACTGAATCTTTTTAATATTACATCTAAAGTACTGGATGAAACTTTGGTCTCTTTCACCATAGATATGTTCTACCTCGATGGAGTCGGTATCAACAAGGATTGCTTTGAAGAACAATCGGGTGTGTAAATGATCCTTACTATCAACATAATTTTGGTTTTTGTAGCATGTTTTGACAAGATCTACTACTTTACCATTTTCGTAGTTGAGGGCAAGAATGGTATTACCTTAGAGGTAATATATTCAAAAGTCTCCTCGTGGGCTTTAGGAAGCTGGGTTTTGGGTTGGACCTTAGGATCTATAGCTTGGGCAAAGGATTCTGGAATATTCAATTCATAAATATTTTTGTTTTGGACAACAGAGAGAAGTTGGGAGGTGGATTCATTTTCAGGGTTTAGGCCTGAGATTTTGGGTAAGTCTGCCAGGACGAGGAATTTGTTTTTGCTTGGGCTTACGTCAAGCCATGGTAAAGGGGGAAAATAAGCCCTTAGTTGGGCTAGGCCTGGTGAGCAAGGTCTGGCAGATGGCAGCTGCCTTTCATTTTTGACATTCTTAAAAGGCAGTCTTGTCGACTTCATGACTCTGTAGAAATTCTCGGGTTAGGAAATCTTGTAGAGAGTTGTTTTCTCCTTTAATAAATTCAATTATAAAATCAAAGCTAGATAGGAGAGTTTGCCATCTAGCAAATATTTATTTTGAAAACAGATTTTTAACATCCTTTTGTAAAATTTCTTTGGCTGACTTACAATCAACCCAAAGCAAAAATTCTTTGTTAATTAAATCATCTTGAAATTTTGTGATACATAGCACTATAGCCAAAACTTCCTTTTTGATAGTACTATAATCTTTTTGAGTAGGATTCCATACTCCAGACGTAAATCTCACAAGTTGCTCACAACTAGTAAGACTTACCTTTTGTTTCGGAATACCTCTATAACCTATGTCAGAGGCATCGGTTTCAACAATCAGATATCTTCAAGATTAGAAATCTCGAGACAGAGAAGATTTTGAATGAGCTTGTTAATCTTCCTAACACTATTGGTTTGTTCATCACTCCAAGGGGAGGGATTTTTCCTAAGTCTCTTGTAAGATCGAATCCCTTCAAAACACTTTTGCAAATGAAATTTGTTCTGATTTACGTATAACTTTTGGGAAAGAAAGAATTATTCTGTAGAACTTTCTTACATTCCTGGTTTTGATGAAAAGGATATCCCTACTAAGGCGAGACCTATTCAGATAGAATTTTAAAAATGAAATTGATCATTTGTTATAAACTGGTATTATTCGGCCTTCTAACTTACGCTAGAGGTGTTCTACATTTTATGTTAATAATAGTGCGGAGAAAGAAAGAGGTGCACCTCGGTTAGTAATTAATTACAAACCTTTGAATTCTGTTTTAAAATGGATTAGGCATCTGAATCCTAATAAAAGGGCTCTTTTAAAACCTAACCTATAAAACTAATATTTATAACAAGCTTGATATGAAATCGTGTTTTTGGCAAATTAAAATTGCTGATCATGATAACTATAAGACTGCATTCAATGTACCTTTTGGACATTATGAATGGAATGTTATGCCTTTTGGTTTGAAAAATGCGCTTTGTAAATTTCAAAATATTATGAATAGCATTTTCAATCCTTATAGTTATATATCAATTGTTTATATTAATGATATGCTTATCTTTTCTGAGGACACTGATTCTCATTTTAAACATTTGAATACCTTCTTTCAAGTTGTTAAATGGAATGGTCTTGTTGTGAGTGCGAAAAACATTAAACTTTTTCAGATCTCAATTAGATTTTTAGTCCATGACTTGTACCAAGGTAGTCACAGACCTATTTATCGAGCCATACAGTTCTCTAACAAATTCCCTGATCAAATCAAGGACAAAACTCAGCTTCAGAGGTTCTTAGGAAGCCTAAATTATGTTGCAGATTTTATTTTGAGCATTAGGCAGGCTTGTGAACCTGGGGGAGTGATAGACTCTACAACTTTATTAGTCTGAGTATACCACTTATTAACCAAAATAGAAAGAGACTCCTTTTGGCCATTTAATTTTCCAGTAATTTCAAACCATTTAAAAAATGCAATGTCACACTTTAAACGTCTTATATCATAAATCCATTCTTTTGAAAACAAAGACTATTGTTTTTGCAAAAAGGTATTTCCATACCACAAAACCATTACTTTATTCTCTAGTGCCATCTATAGAGCTTTTAATGACTTCATGTCGAGAGAAAAATCATTTTCAAACCTGATAACACCCAATCCAGGGTCTGTATATTGCCTAGGTGGCTCCATATCAGACTCTGTCAGTCTGTTAGGTTCTTGGACTCTAGGTTTGTAAAAACTTTAGGAATTTCTCCAGAAAAATCAACTTTGCTAACCTGACCCTTTTCATTAGAATGAAAAGAATGAGTACAAGAATAAGTGCGGGAATCGAGCTCCTCTTCGGGGGGTTTGGAAGAAGTTGATGCAGATGTGAAACTTCTACGAGCACGATTATTGAGAAATTTAAGATCAATTAAACCACAGGATTCTAGATGACTCATTCAATCTGTCTTTTCTTGAGATAAGAGGGTAAAGTTTTTGTAATGGCTTCAAAGTGCCAATCATTGCTGGCAAAGAGGTCATTCCACTTGACAAGCCGAGGGATAAAGATGGTACTATGCTCATGGTTTTCATCCATTAGCATAGTCACACCTTAATATTCCCGTTTGTGCTTTATTGCGTGATGCAAGATTTTTAAATTTTGATGATTCTATGTTAGGAGCACTTGAAAGTAACTTAGCTAATGGCTCTATTTACTTTAATTATTGTCCTAATTTCTCTGTTGATATTAATGATCCAAATGTTATGTATACTTTGACTTGGAATATTAAGACCAAAGCAAGTTCTTGAGATATCTTACATTTAGAAGAGGGAATAATGAGGAAATAGGAGGACTTTTGGGAGGGTTTTTGAACTTTCTAGGGCTTGAAATTAGCTGAAGAGTAAAGTCCTCTCGCATATATAGGCATTGGATTATTACTCAATTTTACTTACTCAATTTTTACCCTTTTTGGACCAGGAATGAGTTTAATCAATTTTTGCACTAGTGGGTGACAAGTCTGTGACACGGACTAGTCGTAGACTTTTTTGGTTAAGCCTTGAATTAGTCAAAAAATTATATTTAGCTATGGGTCATTGAAAAATCCAAGATCACCTTTTTCGTACACAATTTTTCCCCTTGAAACTGAATATGAAATTAGATTTGCGATATCATACAAGAATTTTGAGATATCCAAGAAATACACTATAGGGCATTTTCTTGAGGCGCATGAGAAGTGTTACATTATCTCCCCTTTGGGAACATTTATCACCGAGTATTGATTGTAAAGGAAATTTATGTAAGAGGAGTGATTAGAAAACTTTCAGCAACCATGAATGCAATATATGCACTTAAACATTACTCTCAAAAGTTTCAGATATATATATATATATATATATATATATATATATCCAAATCATCTAAACTTGTTACCATGAACATGTATGCAGCAAAAATGACATAAGCGCTAAAACTTAAGGTTGAACATCATATATAGGAGTTATTTTTTACCTTAATCTTGAATATGATGAAAAATGTGCGGATATCGCTTCTTCATATCCGCTTTAGCTTCCCAAATGGTGCTTTAACTTGTTGATTCCTCCAAAGGACTTTGACGGATGCCATATCTTTGTTACTCAACCTCTTCACTTGTCTATCTAATATTACCACTAATACCTCCTCATAGGTCAAGTTATCTTCTACAACACCTAAAACTCTCAAAGGTACTATAGAACTTGGGTAATCGACATACTTCCTCAACATAGATACATGGAAGACCAGATGAACCATGCTCATCTCCATAGGAAACTCCAACTTATAGGCAACCTTACCAATTCTACTCAAAATTATATAAGGCCCTATAGACCTTAGGCTCGACTTTATCTTTTATTTCCAATGATTTTACCATGTAAAATCAGTCTTAATATAGTACAAAAATAGTCCCAAATCTTTGGTAAGTCATGAAATAACATACTACAATTCTACAAAACTTAAATAATGCACAACATAACATTACTCCTCCTTTCGCTACATTTCGACGACGATAATTCCAAACCTTTTCTAACTCTAACCAAACTATTCCAACAACATTTACACATACCAATAGTGATAATACAATTTTATAACATCATCCAAGAAGTCATTAAGGACATGAGCCAATAGCTTTAAATCCAACAACTTACAACTTCCAACCAACATCACACTTAAGATAGCACAATAAAACTTATATGTTAAATACAACCAAAATATGTGCAGCAACCTTAGGGTAATTTATATAACTCAAATCATGTTAAGAACATTAAATTCTCTTCGTAATTTAGCCCATAAACCATTTAGAAATCACTAAAACAAAAGAAAAGAGTGCAGCAAGTTTCTCGACACAAGCTGTCCAGAATTTTCCAGAAAAGCATATCATCATCTACTTCTTGATTTTCATGAAGGAATCATACTAAATACACAAATATAACCACTTGACTTTATCTTTAAAGTTGATCAACTCCTTATGAATCCTAAGAGATCCTTTGGTTGCTGCTGCTAGGCCAAGAAACTTGTAGAGAGAAAATGGGGAAAGATAAAAAATTTTCCAAGTCTAAATGAGGACTGAAATGTGCTGCTTATAATCCCCTATTGAAGGGCCTAATTTGGATGAATTTCCTTGGTATTTTTATCCACCAAATACCATACCATATTGGGCTAAATATTCAGCATCTTAGTCTCCAAAATTGGGCCAAAATAGGCATCAAATTCTAATGGACTTGGGCTCAAATTTCCAGCCTTCCTCTTAATCCGTTTTTGGCCCTAATTAGTCAAGTGGTTTGGAATATACTTGGGATTTTCTTTTATTCTTCTTGGACAAAAAATAAGGTCCATTTATGATGCTAAAATATGGGATAAAATTACACCCTTAAAACAGATTTTTTTCCATAATCGAACTTGGACAAAAATGATGTCGAACCTCTTCTCCATTTAGCTAGTAATTTCAAGCTAAGCAAGTAGATGAATCACCTATTAGATTATTAATTCATACAAACACCATAATTTTCTTACTTGATGATATCCTCAATTTAACATAAAATGCATATACACAAGGCCCTCATATGCGTTAGACGCCCATATCATCCATTAAGACGAGAATCAAGTACTTTCAAGAATTAATAAGAGTGATACGGTATGGGTCACCTATGCATTTTCGAAGCATTTATACATGGAAAACTAGATGAACCATAAAAATATCTTAGGGTAACTCTAGCTCATATGCAACCTGCCTGATATTCTTAATAATCTTATAAGGCCCTATGTAACGTGGGCTTAGTTTTCCCTTTTTACCAAACCTCATAACCCCTTTCATTGGAGAAACCTTTAAAAATACCCAATCTCCTACTGAAAATTCTAGCCCTCTCCTCCTAGCATCCGGATATGATTTATGATGACTTTGGGCTATTTCAAGCCGTTGTTGTATTACCTTAACTTTTTTCATGGCTTTTGTACTAGATCTGGCCCAAGTAAGGTGGTTTTTCCCACTTCAAAACATCCAATTGGCGATCTACACTTCCTTCCATACAAAACTTCATAAGGTGCCATCTTTATACTTGAATGGTAACTATTATTATAAGAAAATTTAATAAGGGGCAAATGGTCGACCCAACTACCTTTAAAGTCCCATGTACAATCTCGCAACATATGTTTGAGTGTCTAAATTGTACATTTTGCTTGACCATCTATTTGAGGGTGGAATAGTGTGCTCAAATTTACTTGTGTTCCTAAACTCCTTTGGAAAGACTTCCAAAACTTTGCAGTGAATTGATCCCCTCGATTTGATATAATAGAGATTGGAATTCCATATAGCCTGACTATCTCATTGAGATACAATTTGGCATACTCCTCTGTTGTATAATCACTCTTGACAGGTAGGAAATGTGCTGATTTGGTGAGTCCATCAACTATTACCCATATAGAGTCATACTTCTGAAATGAGTGAGGAAATTGGTAACAAAGTCCATATTGATCATATCCCACTTTCAAGTTGGAAGTTCTATACATTGCATGTAACCTCCTGGCGTTTGGTGTTCTACCTTCACTTATTGACAATTTGGACATCGAGCCACAAATTCTGCAAGGTCCTTTTTCATGTCTCCCTACCAAAACACTCCTTTCAGGTCATGGTACATCTTAGTCGATCCTGGATGGATGGAATATCGAGAATTATGGGCTTCTTCCATTATCCTCTTTCTTAACCCATTGATATCAGGCACACATAATCTGTTTTGGTAGTAAAGTAGTCCATTTTATGTAAGGTCAAAGACCTTTATCACACTCTGACTCACCTTTTTCTTAAGTTGTCATAGAAGTGGATCCTTGAACTTTTTTTCTTTAACCTTCATTACCAATAAAGATGATGCTGCATTATGTATAATTACCCCTTCCTTTGGAGTTTCAAGAATGGGAACTACTAAACTGGCTAGTTGACATAGATCCTTAGCCACCCCTTGACTAACCATGGCTTGATCATCATTAGTCATAACTACCTTATGACTCAGAGCGCCAGCTTCCACATTTGCCTTCCCCGGATAGTATAGTATATCAACATCATAATCCTTTATCATCTCTAGCTATCTCCGTTGTCTCAAGTTTAGATCTTTCTGCTTAAAAATGTATTGAAGGCTCTGATGATCAATATATATATCAACATGAACCCCATACAAATTCTGGTGCCATATTTTCAAAGCAAACACAACCGCTGCTAGATCAAGATCATGTGTTGGGTAATTCTTCTCATGTGGTCGTAGTTGTATGGATGCATAAGCAATTACTCTGCCATGATGTGTCAGCATACACCCTAAGCCAACTCCTGAAGCATCATAATACACTACAACCCCTCTGTGCCCTTTGGAAGTACTAGCACAGTTGCAGAAGTTAGCATATGTTTTAGTTCCTAGAAACTCCTTTCACATGCATCATTCCATTGGAACTTGGTTGCCTTATGTGTCAACTTTGTTAGAGGTGCAAAAATGAAATAAAAACCTTCAACAAACCTTCTGTAATAACCTGCCAACCCTAGGAAATTCTAAACTTCTGTGGGCGTCGTTGGCCTTGGTCAATTTTTCACAGCATCTATCTTTTGTGAGTCAACTCTCATTCCCTGCTCAGACACAATATGGCCCATGAATGCCACTGAGTTTAGCTAAAATTTACATTTACAAATCTTGGCATACAACTGTTAATCATGAAGAACTTGTAACACTTGTCGTAAATGATTTGCCTGATCCTCTTCTGACCTTGAGTATACCAAAATGTCATCTATAAATACTATCATGAACAAATCCAAAAATGGCTTAAATAGCCTATTCATCAGATCCATAAAAACTATTGGAGCATTCGTTAGCTCAAATGACATATCAAGAAATTCAAAGTGGCTATACCGTGTTCTGTAAGAAGTCTTAGGTATATCTTCCTCCTTCACCCTCACTTGGTACCCCGATCTCATATCAATATTTGAAAAGCATTTAGCAACCTGCAACTGATCAAATCAATCATTAATACTGGGGAGGGGGTACTTATTCTTAATTATAACCCTGTTCAATTGTCGGAAGTCAATACACATTCTCAAGCTACCATCCTTTTTGCATTCAAATAACACTGGTGCACCCCAGGGATATATACTGGGTCTTATAAAACCCTTCTCCAATAAGTCTTTCAATTTCTCCTTTAATTCGTGCAACTCTGCAGGGGCCATTCTATATGGAGGGATAGAAATGGGTTGTTTTCCTGAAAGTAAGTCAATACCAAAATCTATTTCTCGTTCAGGAGGTAAGCCTGGAAGTTCATCAGGGAACACATCAATAAATTCATTCACCACTAGAACTGATTGAAGAGTTGCCGATTCTGCCTCCATATCCCTTACTCTGACTAAATGACATATATGCCCCTTAGATTTCATCTTTCTGGCATAAAGATAAGAGATAAATTTCCCTTTTGGTGCCCCAACATTGCCTTCCCATTTAAGTACTACCTTATTTGGAAAGTGAAAGTACACTCTCTTAGTTCGGCAATCCACAGTTACATAACAAGAAGCTAACCAGTCCATACCTATTATAACATCAAATTCCACCATGTCTAACTCAATAAGATCAGTAAATGTGTCACGGTCACAAACACTTATGACACAGCCATAATAAACCCTTCTGGCCATAATAGATGCACCGGTTAGTGTAGAAGCTTCAATCGGTTTATTCAATAATTTAGGTGTTCTCTTAAGCTTCCCAGCAACTAGTGGGGTGATGTATGATATTCTAGAACTAAGGTCAATTAAGGCATACACATTATGTGAAAAGATAGACAATGTACCTATGACTGCATTAGGTGAAGCTTCTGAATTCTGTCGACTCCCTAGTGCATAAGTGCGATTGTAGACCCCGCTAGAGTTAGTTGCCCCTCTAACACCTCTACCATGACCCATAGGTGCTTGCTGACCCCTACCTACTAGAGAAACTAATGATGATGATGCAATAGTTGACCCAGTAGGTTGTGTCATACCACCTATACATCTCCTCGGGCAATCCCTTATTATGTGCCCTGACATACCATACCAATAGCAAACATCTATCCCAAAATGACATATACCTAGATGAATTCTTCCACACTTCTTACAGAGCTTCCTAGGAGTAATTAACTAGCCTGCTAATCCTCCTATTATTCATGAACTTTGTCCCTTACCTTGTTGATCAAACAAATTACTTCTAGACCCTTGAATCTGTGGTGGAGCACAGGCTGAAGAATGGGAGAATGATGGCCTAGGCAGTCTATTAGAAAACCGAGGCCTAAATTTAGTTTGGGATGGTTTAAACTGCCTTGAAGATCTGCTCCTCTTAGACTGTGCCCTTTCTAAGTCCTGTGTCCTTCTCCTTTGCCTTTGATCCTCCAATTTCTGTTCAAAAAGCATGCATTCTCGCTATATCCATATCCTTATTCAATGCAGTACTGGTGCAATCTCCGACCAGTAATGTATCTAATCTATCCACATATCGATGAACTTTGTTTGCCATAGTAGCAACTACATTAGGAGCATACCTGAATAGAGAATTAAATTGCAGACTATACCCCTTCACGCTCATATTCCCTTGATGGAGATTCAAGAACTAGTCTGCATAGGCTTTTTGGATCTCTAATGGTAAATAATGATCAAGAAAGGCCTCTTTGAAGTCCTTCCAGGTGGTTAGAGGAGCATTTATATCTTTGGATTGCTTCGAAGTTTCATACCACAATATAGCCACACCCTTCAACCTGTATGCCACTAACTCAACAACTTCGGTACCACTCACATACATGACATCTAAAGTGCGCTAAATCTGATCTATAAAGTCTTAGGGATCTTTTTTAGGGTCAGACCCAGTGAAGGCTGGAGGGTCCATATTAAGGAAATCACGTATCCTCATGCCAGTTGTCCTACTTGCACCACCTATAACCACAAGTGGACCTTCCTATTTTTGGCTTTGTCCAGCAACTATGCAAGTAAGTAGTTGAACTGCATTTCTCAAATCCTACACTTTAGTTAATAGGTGGTTCTGAGGGAATTTCACTATTTTTGGGTTCATTAGGGGATGAAGGAGTTAATGATGTCTGTGATAGGGACTTATCTTGAGCCTCATTTCGTTGCCTCATATGAGTAGGTGAAACAGGCCTCACTTTTACTGCCTTTTATTTACCTTTGTTCTTCTTGGTTTTTGGCATACTTAACTATTGTACAAAACAATTTAGGGGTTAGACATAATTCACCTATTACACTTAGCTCTATGGCATAATCTAAGAATGAAAGGAAAGTAACAACTCCTAAATGCCACGTAGCCTACTGCTTATAAATATGGTACACAACACATCTATAAACAAGACTCTATATTGACAAGGCTTTGTAGACTCCCTAGGATGACCCACTCTGATACCATTTTTGTCATGCCCCAAGTCCTATTAGGGCAGATCGATACTCATTGCCAATAAGGCTCGAGAAAACCAACCTATATCTATGCACTTTCTACACATTTTATAACGGATTTCTATAATTAAACATGCATTTATACAGGTAAACAGTGATACAAATTGAAAGGAAAATGCATGCGACTAGGACGTTGGGGCCACGACATTTAAAGTACGAGACATGACCACACCTCAATTTACACAGTCTACAAAGCCCCTAAATAAAAGAGTATTTGATTAAGATCGGGAAAGGCCCTACCTAAATTCACTACATAAAACAAACATATAAACTTTAGACACACACAAAGCTCTGGCGCAACCTAGAGCTTGGTAGCAACAGCTGAATGTCCTGGACTCTACTGAGGAGATCTACTAGCACCTGTACTTGCAACATGAAATACAGGTCCCCTATAGGGTATGTCAATACGAGATAATGTACTAAGTATGTAAGGCATTAAATAATGCATATGAAGTAACAACTTTAAATGAAACTATGCAATGGTGTGGAATAAGTGGCCACCTTTGGATATAATTTGGTACCATATACTTTATGTTCTTTATATTGCTTTACCTTTACTGTATAGTCTGTGCAAATCATAAACTGTAAATGACCAAATGATCAGTGGTGAAACTATATCGGGTTCGTCCCTGGTTAGGTTATACTCAACCCCTCGGGCTACCCCCCCCCCCTTGATAGGATCATCCCTGGCTAGGTTATACTCAACCCCTCAGGCTACCACCTATTATAAACTGTATACTTAAACTTTCAATTACGTTTGGGATGATTCTTTTAGTGATCATAATATTAGAGATTTCAGCCTGCATATGCAATATATAACATGAAAATAAACATTCAGGACAACACGGCATTGAAGAGAGTATGTTACATAAGCAACGAATTGCATATTAAAGGGAACAACACATGAACTTTGTTTAGCAACAAGAACTCATGTACTTGGTATCCATGTATGTATATATATTTGAAGGGAACTACATTCAATAGCATATGAATATGTGAAAGATTGGATACATGGTTGCTTATCATGTTGGAGTAGATAAATGCCTTTACTTACCGAAGGATCTATGTTTCATGCCAAATGATACAAATTCAAGTAACCTTACATACCTCCTTGTATGACCTTGTTACTAACTTGGAGTGGCTGCCTTTCCCTCAAATATTTATATACACCATATTAGGCAATAAAACTAGTATTATCAGCAACACAACACTTCTAAGCATTCTAATATCATAAAAATGATCACCCGGACAACAAGCTTTCAATTAGTGATGCAAAGGCATTTCTACAACCTTTTCATTTATAAACATATTTTCTAACAATCATTATTATATACATGTTATGTTCATCTTATTTTCAGTCCCTTAACAGTCCCACAACAGCCCATAAAACACAACACACAACAATTCTTCATAATCATACAAACAAGCAACATAACGTTATACCCTTTCACCATACTTCGACGTCAACAATACCAAAACTGTTTCAACTTTGCCAAAATGTTTTCCAATGATTTTACCACAAAATATCAGTCTTAATATAGTCCAAAAAAAGTCCCAAATCAGGGGTAAGTCGTGGAATAACATACTACAATTCTACACAACTTACAAATGGACAGCATAACATCACTCCCCCCTTTACTACACAACTCTAACCAAACTATTCCAACAACATTTACACATACCAAGAGTGATAATATAATCTTATAAGATCATCCAAGAAGTCATTAAGGACATAAACCAATAGCTTTAAATCCAACAACTCACAACTTCCAACCAACATCACACTTAAGATAGCACAATAAAACTCATATGTTAAATGCAACCAAAATTTAGAGCAACCTTAGGGTAATATCTATAACTCAAATCATGTTAAGAACATCAAATTCTCTTCATAATACATCCCACAAACCATTTAGAAATCACTAAAACAAAAGAAAAGAGTGCAGCAATTTTTTGGATACAAGCTGTCCAGAATTTTCCAGCAAAGCATACCATTATCTACTTCTTGATTTTCATGAAGGAATCATACTAAATATACAAATATAACCACTTACCTTTATCTTTAAAGTTGAGCAACTCCTTATGAAGACTAAGAGATCCTTTGGCTGTTGCTTCTAGGTCAAGAAACGTGTAGAGAGAAAATGGGGAAAGTTGAAATTTTTTCTAAGCCTAAATGAGGACTAAAATGTGCTGCTTATAATCCCATCTTGAAGGGCCTTATTTGGACGACTTTACTTGGGAGTTTTGACCACCAAATACCATATAATACATCTCTAAATATTCAGCATCTTAGTCCCCAAAATTAGGCCAAAATGGGCATCAAATTCTAATGGACTTGGGCTCTAATTTTCAGCCTTCCTCTTAACACATTTTTGTCCCCAATTAGTCAAGTGGTTTGGAATATACTTGGGCTCTTCTTTCATTCTTCTTGGACTAAAAATAAGGTTCATTTATGATGCTACAACATGGTATAAAATTACACCCTTAAAATAGATTTTTTTTCATAATCGAACTTGGATAAAAATGACGTCGAACCTCTTCTCCATTTAGCTAGTAATTTCAAGCTAAGCAAGTAGATGAAACACCTATTAGATTATTAATTCATACAACCACTATAATTATCTTACTTGATGATATCCTAAATTTAAAATAAAATACATATACACAAGGCCCTTATAGGCGTTAGATGCTCATATCATCCATTAACACAAGAATCAAGCACTTTTAAGAATTGACGCTACTTTTACCAAACTATATCAAGATTTATTCACATAGCATTAGTACATGTAAAAATGTGAGATGTTTCACATTTGATGATGAAAAGTCATGCTAAGCTTGACTTTAGTACCAAGACCCTTTTGGAAAAATCTCCAAAGCGAGAAGTGAATTCAGAACCACAATCCAAAATATTAGATAATGGTACCTCATGCAACTTAAAAAACTCATGATTATTATCTTGGCATAATCTTTGGCACCAAAAGTTCATTTAACTAAAAGAAAGTGAGCAAATTTTGTCATTCTATCAACAGTAAGCCAAATAGAATCTAAGTTCATTCTAGTCTTCGATAAATCAATCACAAAATTCATGTTGATCTCTTCCCACTTTCAAGTAAGAAATTCTATGTCTTGGATAGGCCACCAGGCCTTTGATGTTAGAGTTTGACTTTTTGGCAATTGTGACAACTTGCTACAAACTTGGCAATATACCTTTTCATACAACCCCACTAATACATCTCCCTTAAGTCTCTATACATTCTTTATAGAACCTAGATGAATGGAGTAGGACGAATTATGTGCCTGTTCAAAATCAAATCCCTTAACCCATCAACATTAGGCACATATAACATACCTTGGTATCTATATACACCATCTATACCTTGGCAGAAAATCTTTACTTTACCATCCTTCACCAAGGCTTTCAATTTTATTAAGGTGGGGTCAAGGTCTTATTTGTACTTGACCTTTTCAATCAAAGAAGATTTAGAACCATCAATAACTAGCACAACTCCATTTTCAACTTCATTCAACATAACTCCTAACCTGGCTAACCAGTGAACTTCTCTAGCCAATTCCTTATTGCTATCATCAATATGAGCTACATTTTCTATGGACACTCTGCTTAGAGCATCGACGACAATATTAGCTTTGACAAGATGATAGTGCACACACATGTCATAATCTTTAAGGAGTTCTAACCACCTTCTTTGCCTCAAATTAAGATCCCTTTGTTTGAACATATATTGGAGACTCTTGCGGTCAGTGCATACGTCTACATGAACCCCATACAAATAATGATGCCATATTTTCAAAGCTAATACTATGTATGCCAATTCATGATCATGGGTGGGATAATTATGCTCATGCACCTTTAGTTGTCAGGAAACATATGCTATGACTTTTTCACTTTGCATCAATACACATCCCAAACCAACTCTTGAAATATCACAATAAACGATAAATCCTTCCAACTGTTCTGGTAGATCCAAAATAGGATCGGATGTAAGCTTGTCTTTCAAAGTTTAAAAACTCCTTTCACATTCATCGGCCCTAACAAACTTTTCCTTCTTTTGTGTCAATTTTGTTAAAAGGGAAGAAATTGGAGAGAAAACTTTCACAAATCTACGGTAGTACCCCGCTAAGTCAAGAAACTCCTAGTATCCATTGGAGTGAAGGGCCTAGGTCAAGTTATTGTCACTTTTTTTCTTCTTAGGTTCTACTCTAATTCCATCACCAGATATCATATGCCCTAGGAATGCAACTTCCTTCAACCAAAATTCACATTTTTCAAATTTAGCAAACGACCTCTCATCCTTCAAATTTTGCAATACTACTATCAAATGGCTCATATGGTCTTCTTTATTTTGGAGTAAATCAATATGTCATCTATGAATACAACCATAAATATGTAAGTGTAGGTTTTAAAGAGCCTAGTCATGATTTCCATAAATACCGTTGGTGTATTAGTTAAGCCAAATTATGTTACCATAAATTCAAAAAGCCCATACTTAGTCCAAAAAGATGTCTTGGGAATATCACACTCCCTCACCCTTATTTGGTAGCACCCAGACTGAAGGTCAATCTTAGAAAAATGACTAGGCTCTTGTAGTTGATCAATAAGATCATCTATCCTTTACAAGGGATACTTGTTCTTTATAATGACCTTATTGAGTTGCTAGTAGTCAATGCACATTCTAAGTCAGCCATCTTTCTTTCTTATAAACAACATTGGTAGACCTCAAGGTGACTTTCTAGGCCGTCTGAAACCTTCTCTAATAAATCCCTCAATTGATCCTTCAACTCCTTTTACTCCCCCAGGGTCATAAGGTAAGGGGGGATGGAAATGGGTTTTGTATCAGAGAGGAGGTCAATAGCAAGATCTATTTTTCTTTTGGGAGGAGGGAAGCTCATTGGCAAAGATGTCAAGAACCTCATTGAACACTAGAACCAACTCAGTGGGAGGGACTTTAGACTCAACATCCCTAACCTTCACAAGATTGTAAATGCAACCCTAAGAAATTAATTTTCGGGCCTCAAGACATGAAATGAACCTACCCTTAACTACCCAATTATGACCTTCCCAATCAAAGATGGGCTTGTTAGGAATGTGGAACTTAACCTTACGGGTTGTACAATCAATGAAAGCATGATATGCATGTAACCAATCCATAACACGAATAATGTCAAAATCTACCATGTCAAGTTCAATAAAATCACAAAACAAGCCTTTATGCAATATAGACACAGGACAACCCTTATAGACTCTACCAGATGTAATGGATTCAGCAATGGGGGTAGACACCTCAAAGGGTTCAAATAAAAATTTGGACACACATGAAGCTTATTAGCAATAAAAGGAGTAATGAAAGAAAGAGTAGCATCCGGATCTAATAAAGCATACACATCATAATAAAAAATCTTTAATATACCGATAACAATATCAGGTACTTCATCCACTCCTTATCTACTTTTAAGAGCATAAAACTGATTGTGACGTAGAGGAACCCTTTGTTGGCCTCCTTGTGTCCTTTGATCAACATGAGCACCTTGCCCTTGAGGACAACCATGTTTACCCTTGTTTTGAGCATGTGAACAATCGACAATTTTGTGGTCTATCTTGACACACCCAAAGCATGCACTTGTGTTTCTCCAATATGGGCCACTATGATTTCTCCCATATTTTGGGCACCTAGGATGAGTCATTCCACCTTTGCCACCTTAAGCCTTAGGGTCAGGCATCCTATCATTAGTAGTTTTTTGGTTTTGAGCATTAGAGGACCCTTCACCTTTGAATTTATAATCTTATTGAAAATGGCCACCCATAGGACCTTGAAAACCACCATCATATCGAGCCCTGTTAGACTCCGCAGTCCTTCTCTTCTTGAGTTTCTCCCCTTCAAGTTGTTTCGCATAAGTCATGTGCCAAGACAAATCCATATCACCCACAAGTATAGTGATGCAACATTCTTTATTTATTAAGTTAGATACCCTCGACACAAACTTGTTCATCCTTACCTTAGAGTTCGAAACCAAATGAGGAGCATATTTGAGAGCTTTTTGAACTTAAGGGAATACTCCCTCACACTCATGGTGCCTTATATGAGATTCACGAACTCCATCATTTTTATTATAAGACCTTACTATGAGGGTAGGAGTTATGTAAGAAATAAGCTTGGAAATTTGAACTATTAGTGTTTACGAAGGAGGTTTATGACTCATAAGATGATGTACATCCCGGAAAGTGGGTTCGTAGAACCTGGCAGACTTGATGAAATATATGATCTTTCTAAAGTTCAATCTATGATTTATCATATGGCTCATACAGTTCTCTATGAGTTATTGATGATCTCGTATAATGGGAATCAGTGAAAAGGAGTCTCTAAACTTTGGAAACAGGTTCATCAAATGAAACCCCATCGATGGCCCATCGAATGTTCTACGACTCATAAATGGGGTCTCGTAGACCTGTCTTGGCAAGATTTTTAGTAGGGGTTAATTTGAACTGTCCTCTTCTTCTAAGTCCAAGCTATATCATTTTGACCCCATCTATGCTCCCTATTAGCATAAACAACCCTAATTCATCTCATTCCTCCTTCTTTCAAAAACCCTCTAAATCTCAAGACTCTCTCAAGCGTTTCAAGGCTTTCAAGAAAAGGGTGCAAGCTAAGGTTTTGAAACTTTCCCCTCCAATTTAGGTTTCCTCTACCAGAATCACACCAAGGTATATGGGTTTGATTGTTGGAACCTTAATTCCCATGAGTCCTACCAATCTTCTTCTTAAACTACATGAGATTTATGGGTTGTTTTGAGGGTTTGTATGAACTCTTGCTTATGGTGATATTATTATGCATTATACACATCATTTCTATTTAGGTTCTTTAAGTAAGGATTTTAATATCTAAAATATTGTTGGGTTTTGATATTGTGATAGATTTTATACTATAAAAGTTGTGTACCCTATGATGCTATGAAAAGCTATTACGACCCTTACTTAGGGTCTACGAGTGACATGTTGAATGGAACCCAAGAATCCCCAAACAAGCCTCAAAATATCCATTTTCACATCATTGGTTTGGAAGCATATACAAATATTAAACACATAGTTTCTAAGGGATGGCAAAGTAGGACTTACGCTATGGGGATGTTATAGGAAAAGACATTAACATGGATTCACATAACACGTAGCACATAATGACTAAGGGGTGGGTAAGTATGACTCAATCTATGGGGACAATTCGGGAGTTAGGATGTTTCACTTGATAATACAAAAGTACATCATAATACTCATAATCTATCAATATAATGATATCCAATATATCGACATAACCATAATCATAATCTCTAAACATAACACTTAGTATATAAACGTGAAAGAGTATACAAGTTGTCCAATAATGCCTCTAATCATAGAATGGGATGAGGTTCAAGACATGTCTCGGGCTCACCCTCAAAGTAAATAGCAAAGTGGGATCAACATAAGGTAGATAGATAGTCTCTTGTCCTTTGAAGATAAGACTCACCACAATACTTTCTTAAATATGATCTAGTCATCAAATGGTGTATGAAAGAAATCTCTTGTCCCTACATGGTTAAATCATGTAGGCAAAAATTTGAATGTATTAAGTATGTAGGCATGCAATGGATATGACTTATCAAACCTGGATTCAATGTTAGATGGCAAGGACAGATAATACATAAAGAGATAAATAACCAAAGAAGAGTAATACAATAATATGCCATGATATCCATGATGTATGAAATACAAATGCTAAAATATAGTGGGATGGACTATAACTGACAAGACCATATGAGCTATAATATGGAATACCGATGTCACAATCCACACCAGCCAAAGATTGAGTTACCTTGCCAAAGTATAACTCTAGAAATGGAAATGGATACACTAGTCAGAAAGCAAAAAAACGCATAATCAAGTTATCCTACTGTGGCACATAGTTAAGAGATTAGAAGCTTTATATAAGACCCCATAAGTCGACTCCCACTCCTAACTCATTCGATGCTAAGTCAAAATCACCCCACGAAAATACTTATATTATACATGCTTTTCAAAAGAGGCAATAGTAATTTCAAATCATTTCAATGCATATTTGGACTCAAAAGCCAAGCACATTTCATAATCATTTGTACTCCAGTTTAGAAGCTAAATCATAGTCATAATCATGCTTATCATGCATAGGATTAGCTCATACACATATACTGAATGGTGCAAGCACCCAAAATGCTCAAAGAGCTATATAATAGAAATTTAGATGATCACATTCTTATCATAATCTTAATCTTGTCAAAATTATTTACATAAACATAATTGGGCTTAACCCACTTCATAATTTTCGTAAAATCCAATGCTCATGAATGCATACGCCATGAATAATGTGAGAATATCATGAGCAATATAGACTCAGTCTTAAATCACAATACAATATGAAATTGAAGTAAATCCATAAGTAAAATCCATATCCAAATCTCAATTTAGATTACCCATGCGTAAATCAAACTTTAAATGGATAATGCATAATTAAATCTTCATATAATAATGCAATTCATTATACTAGGGCTTAAATCAACTTAAAATCCACAATAAAGTATAATTCATACTTCAATTGAATTTAATAATCAGTAATAGTTAAAACCCATATTTAAAGTAAGTAAAATTTCATAAATCAACTGTAAAAAAGAGTTTGGGTCTTCTTAGTTAAAAGGGACCAAGAATCTAACTTATGCTTCCGCTTATGACTACAAGTTTTCCCTTAGTCCCATTCCCCATATTTCATTATCATTTATTTTCCATTTACCATTTAAACCTATAATGTGCAATTATGATTTAAGGGGCTTGTTTGTGGGCTTTCCGGTTCTCATTCATCGTGTCACACCTAGCCCCTAGGTTTGGGTAAGTGACAGTGATGGATTTTATGATAACAAAGTCATGTACTCTATGATGCTATGAAAATCTATGGAAGAACTTGTGGGTTTTTAGTGGATTTCATGGTACCCAAAGCAATGGTTTTACTACAATGGTGGTGGGTTGATTTGAACAACTTAAAATGAATTGATTATACTTTTCTCTTATCTCATACTCTTGAAGTGCATGGTTTTAAGTGCGTGTGCATATACCCACCAAGTTTGACTAAATCTACATGACAGGGGTGATGTCGCTCATGTTACACCTTCTTTTTAGAGGATAAA
Source organism: Solanum sejunctum (assembly GCA_025642045.1). Lineage (NCBI taxonomy): Eukaryota > Viridiplantae > Streptophyta > Magnoliopsida > Solanales > Solanaceae > Solanum > Solanum sejunctum. The sequence goes on along the minus strand of JAOTQJ010145542.1, from coordinate 9,683 downwards.
GCGGTCATTATCAAGATATAAAACCTAAGATAGATTAGGGTCAAACCCCATAGGGAACACTTAGACTCAAGACAAATTTACCATTAAGAAATCTAAGTTGTTAACCAAATTAATTCCCCAGAGGGAGGGTTTTACAATAATCAATAAGAAAGTAAACTAAACTAACTGTCACGAGAGACAATCAATGATAGGAAGCAACTAGGATAATGTGTTCCCCATGATTCCCCAACTTAAGTATTACTGGATAGTCTAATGTTTTTCTAGTGTATAGCATACAGAACGGTAATTTAAGTTTGTCAAGCCCTTTGGTCAAAGGTGAGAGGCAAATTTCACTAGGCGACTTGGCCTATCTTTGTAGTGTGCATTACTAACCATTACCTATAAGTCCCAGTACAACCTCCCCTTGGCCTAGTTTAGTTGATTACACAAGAACACATTAATTGAATCCTGTTAATGAATATCTTTTCCTATTCATTATTACCTTGGTCAAGTTAGCAACACTAGGCAAGTTCTAGTGTTAGCACCACTAGAAAACATGCAAAATGAAGAGAATTAATTAATACATGCATACACCCAACCGAAGAATTATAAATTCTCCGAGTTTACTTTGTTAGTTCTTCATGGTTTTCACACCCCTGTGCAAAATGATGAGAATCAATTAATACATACATATACTAAATCCAAGAATTGTAAATTATCCGGGTTTACTTTGTTAGTTCTTCATGGTTTCCACAACCCTAGTATGGATTTTGTTACTCATGCTATGTGTAGATGAAGAAATTACGAATTTAGAAAACATAATTAAACACTTACATAATGGAGATAAGATCAAGAAAATCAGAGATCAATGAGAAACACAAGATTGAACATCAAATTTAAGAACAAGTGTTTCTCACAATTTTCTCTCTCAAATATTGAGTTCTCCAAGTACAAACCCTAAAACTCTAAATAATGACATCCTCTTCTGAAAAATAACTTAAAGTACTATTTATAGTAATTATAATTAAGTCCTAAATAAATTAGGAAAACTAGTTGGCAAACTCAATGAAAGCTCTCTACGACTTGTAGTGTGATTTATGGCTCAAAGTCGGAGTCTCGTAATCAGCTACTAGGATTTTAGACTTCTCTTCTGCGAAACTACTTTACGACGTGTGCTGCATATTTGTAGGCTTCAACTTCATCATATTGTTATTTACTAAAAAACTTCACGAAACCTATATATACAACAGAAATGACCCCAAATGTGCTAAAAATGTACCTAAAAAATGCTCAAAATTATAATTTCCATATATCTCAAAATCCATGATTGATATCAAAAATTCAACTTCATATTCTTGTTCAAGGCGTCAAATTGAGGGGGAAAATGGTATAACCCCAAATTAGAGCAAACGAATCATAATTTTAATTTTCTAAAAATTTATTTCCAAAGAGGTTTTCACGCCCCTGGCACGACATGCCAAAGGCGCGCCTCAGTGTATATTTTTTTCTAGTTTTACTATCTCAGTCCAAGGCTGTGGGTCTTGGGCCTAAGTGTTCCCATGCCTGAAAATCCCTATACATAGCCTTATTTCACCCTCATACCATTCAAGGCATGCCAAAATACACTCTCAAACACTTTGAAAATATTTCATCTCCTAAATTCAAGTTTCAAAACTCATTCGGATTCTAAGGTTAACAATGAATCTTCAAGTGCCCATCTCCAATCATCATCAATCTACTCTTCGAAGCTAAGGTATGAATATTTCTTTCATGGGATCCTTTAACCTATGATGCCCAAGCTTCTTTTTACTCAAATTTGCATGATTTAAAGTTGATTTATTCATGTGTCTTACTTATTATGAAATTCACTACACACTATGCGGGGGCTTATGAAATTATGATTGTTTTACTATGTATCGAGCTATGAATCTAAGATCTATGGTGAAATGTGATGAAGGATTTTGATGTATATTATTTGAGGGTGTTACCAAGTATTAATAGATGCTTTTACATGGGATTTCCTTGCATGATTTCATCCTTAAATTGTGTGGTTTTACACTAGCACTATACACCCGCCATGTGTTTGATAAAATATGCCATTATGGTTATTTTGAGGAATCAAAGGCCGAATGCATGTCTTATGAGTCAAATGACTATATTATGATGAAATGAACATATGTATATGTTTTTATCCTATACAATGTTGGAATGTGACCATGCCCTACTATAGGGTTGCCCGCCAAGAAACCATTTTGAGGGTTTTATACCTTGATAACCATGTCTGAGGGTTTATACCTTGATAACCATGTTGGGATATTTGTACCTCGGTCACCAAGGGTGGTAGGGTGCGACGATCCACCAACCATATGAGGGGGTTAGTACCTTGATAACTATGTTAGGGGGTTTATACCTTAATCACCAAGGGTGGTAAGGTGTAACGATCCACCAATCAATTGATGGGGTTGGTATATCAATTACCAAGGGTGGTAGGGTTCAATGATCCACCAGTATAAGTGGTCTCTTCTTAGACATGTATTATATACTATACAAGCATGATCTACTATATAGCATCTCACATACATATCATATTGTTGTTACTACTTATTGCCTATGCTTATGCATTTTGATTAGGTTCTTATCTCTTGTTGCATTGCATCCTATATATGTAGTACATTCAAACATACTAACACATACTCTATGCCTACATAATGTCACCATGTAGGAATCGGAGCATCTTTTGATCATCATCCTCCATGTGGCTAGTAATACATCTCCAAAGCTCTTTGGTGAGTCCTCCATTTTGGAGACGATGCTTATGATCTCCTACTATGTTTAAGGATATCCTTCTTTTGTATATATGACTATGAGGGTGAGACTGGTAGCTTGTCTTGGCCCTCACTATGTATCTAAGTTTTAGAGGTGTTGTTGGACATGTTTGTATTATGCTTTGAGCTTTGAATCTCTCCTAACTCTTGATGTTTATGATATTAATTGTCCCTTAGCCTCGTTTGTCCCTATATACTATCTCTTGTTATATTTATTGCTTCCGTAACCAAGGATATGCATATGATATGCTAAGAGGATTATTTGGGGTTCTTTTGGGTTCCTCATTCATCGTGTAACGTCTTGGCACTAGGCTTGTGTCATGACAAACAAGGTATCAGACCACTAGGTTGTTATATCCTCGGATTCTAACACACCATGTCAAGTAAAGTCTTATTCATAGTTGTGTTGTGCATCACAACTATGAGTAGGAGTCTATTAGGTGTTTTATGAAATATATCCCTTGTTCATTTTCTAAGTCATTATATAGAGTTAGAAGTAAGGTTATTCCCCCTCCCCTAATCATTGTTCTTTGTTATGCTAGATCATGCCTAACACAAGAGGAAGGAGAGCATGCATACCGAGGACCAACCGGCTCATAGAGAGCTTCGGGATGCTCTCACTTTTTGCTTGCACAAGTTATCGCTAATCAAGATAATCAAGGGGCCCAAGCCCCTCACGCTCTTACACCATCTTCTTGGTTGACAGAATTCATGAGAATAAATTGCCTAAAATTCGATGGGTCAAAGGTAGATTAGGACCCTCAAGAGTTCATTGATGAGGTCTATAAGGTTTTGGCTATTATGGGTGTTAGATTGGAGGAGAAGGCAGAGTTGGAAGCTTACCTAAAGGGGGTAGCACAAATATGGTTTAATTATTGGAATAAAGAGAAAGGAGTCAACAATGTGGTGCTTTGGGAGGAGTTCAAGGCGGCCTTTCTTAATCGGTTCTTCTCTCTTGAGCTTAGGAAGCTAAATTGGTGTAGTTCATGAACTTGAAATAAGGATCTTTGAATGTGAGGGAGTATTCCCTCATTTTAACTCAACTCTCTAAATCTGCACCCCACTTGGTGGCAGACTCAAGGTCTAGAATCAATAAATTTGTTATGGGTGCTTCCGACGTGGTGAGTGAGGAATGCCGGTCTGCCATGTTGTTTAGTGACATGGACTTGTCCTGTTTGATGTCCTATGCCGAACAAATGGAAGAGGTGAAGTTAAGGAAGTGGAGGAGTCATGAGGCCAAGAAGGCCCATTTAAGGGAAAGTTCCATTATTCGAAGGGTGGTCGATTCCATCAAGGCCAAGGGTCTTCTCATGCTTTTAATAGGGAGGTTGTCAATGACTTCCCAAAGACAGAAGTTGTTAGGCTTATGGTTACTAATGATGTGTGTCCAAGGTATGGAAAGGGTCATAAGGGCCCATGCTTGAGAGATACTAATGCATGTTATGGTTGTGGGGAAGTGTGTCACAAAAAGGTTGATTTCCCTCGTGATCACAACAAGGTTAAAGATGTTCATCCTTAATGCCAAGGAGCTAATGCAGTCCCTTTTGGGGAGAAGTGTCCGACAAGATAGTTCTCCTAGGCATAATTGATTTTATACTTTTCATGGGAGGCAAGAGGTTGAATAGGTTCTTGACGTCTTTACCGGTACGTTGAAAGTCTTTGATTTGATAGGTAGGCTTTGATTGATCCGAGTGCCACTATTTCATTTGTTACCCCCTTTGTTGCCAAAAAGTTTCATGTTGATCCCAAATTGTTGTATGAGTCATATGAGGTGTCTACTCCTATTGGTGCATCTATAAGAATTGTTCCATCTGTATCTTGCATAAAATATTGCCCTGTAATCTTGTTGAGTTAGACATGATTGATTTTGATGTCATTCTTGGCATGGATTGATTGCATGCATACTATGTCTCTTTTGATTGTAGAACCCATAGGGTCAAATTCCATTTCCCAAATGAACCCATCCTTGAGTGGGAGTGTCATGATGTGGTAGTCAAGGGTAGATTTATCTCTTGCATTAAAGCTCGTAAGTTGATCTCTAAGGGGTGTCTTTATCATCTTGTGAAGGTTAGGCATGTGGAGTCTAAAGTCCTTCTCATAGAGTCGGTTTTTGTTGTAAGTGACTTCCTTGATGTCTTTCTAAATTTCCTCCCCGGTGTTCCTCCTAAAAGGAAAATACATTTTGGTGTAGACCTCCTTCCCAATACTTAACCCATTTCAATTCCCCCTTACCGTATGGTCCTAGTGCAGTTAAAGGAGTTGAAGGAGCAATTAAGGGATGTGTTGGAAAATGGTTTCATTAGTCCTAGCCAGTCACCTTAGGATGTGCATTAACTACCGGCAACTTAATAGGGTCACCATCAAGAATAGGTATCCTCTTCCAAGAATTGATGATTTGTTTGACCAATTGCAAGGGGCTAGCCACTTCTATAAGATTGATCTTCGGTCTGGGTACGATCAAGTGAAGGTGAGGGAGAGTGATATTCCTAAGATGGCCTTCCTGACTAGGTATGGGCATCTTGAGTTTGTTGTGATGCCCTTTGGGTTGAACAATGCACCAGCTATCTTCATGGATCTAATGAATATGGTCTTCAACCCCTACCTTGATTTGTTTGTTGTAGTATTCATTGATGATATATTAATCTATTCTTGTGGTAAAGATGAGCACATGACTCATTTGAGGGTTGTGTTGCAAAAATTGAGGGAAGAGAAGTTATATGCTAAGTATGAGAAATGTGAAATTTTGATAAAGGAGGTTTCCTGTCTAGGCCATGTGGTGCCAGGGTATGGTATTAAGGTGGACCTAGGAAGATAGATATGATTAGAAATTGGCCTAGACCGTTGACCCCATCAGTAATTAGGAGCTTCTTATGCTAAGCAGGTTACTATCGGAGGTTTGTGAATGGGTTATCTTCTGTTGCTTCTCCCATGGTAAAGTTGACTCAAAATAAAGCCTAATTTGTTTAGTCTGAAGAGTGTGAAAGGAGTTTCCAAGCATTGAAAAATAAGCCTGTCTCTGCTCCTATATTTTCACTATCCGAAGGGCTAGAGAGATTTATTACGTATAGTGATGCTTCTCGGGTTCGTTTGGGTTGTGTGTTGATTCAAAATTGCAAGGTCATAGCCTATAGTTCTAGAAAACTCAAAGTACAAGAAAGGAACTATCCTACTGTCATGACCCGAAATTCAGGCGTGATGGCACTTATCTTGTCCCACCAAGACAAGTCAGCCTACAACCCGACTATAACATTAAAAATGCAGAATTATAATAAAAATGAAAGTTCAACTATAAGTCAACTAAATCAAAATTTCCCAAAACCTGGTTGTCACGTGCACAAGCTTCTAATGTATTACAATTGATTCGAAAGAAAACACAAGTATCAAATGACATTGTCTTTAGAATAGAACAAAATCATAAATTGGAGTAAGAAATTAGCTGGGATGGCAACAGTTACCTCTCGCAATCTCCACAGGAATCCTCAGACAAGGAAAAGTAGAGAGTATTACGACAATCTGGGCTCGCAACCTATAAAACTGTTGTAGCAAGGGAGGGTGAGTACCAAACACACGGTACTCAGCAAGTGAACTAATAAACACAAGGTTAAGTAGTATATAATATCACTACCCCCCAACAATCCCACCAAATCCCCACAACTATAACCTAACTCATAACCTTCACAATTACACCATTCGAAAATCCTATGATCAAAGCCTATGATAGTCTAATCCTCATTTACCCCACTTTCAAGTCATAGAAAAAATTCTACAATTTATCAAGTTCTCGCTAATTGATCAAGTGTCATCAAATCAATATCGAAACTAATCATGTAAAGACATAAACAAGTCAATGATATACAGAATAACCAATCTCAATAGCACTCCATATAATCATAACAAGCCAGAGCATTATAGAATGAAGATGAAAGTCATGAGATGTAATGCAATGTAATACCATGTCAAATAGTATGATGCATCTCTTCCTACGATACACATCTGTTGATCAAAAAATGCCTCAGTCAGAACCTATGGGGGCCACGCATAGACCATGTATCTGCCGAAACCATTTCCCTTAGGCAATTTTTATTTTGTATCTAGCCGGAACCATTTCCCTTCGACTTTTTATTTCTTTTCTTTTTCACTAGCCGGAACCATTTCCCTTCGGCTTTTCATTTCTTTTCTTGGATCATCAAGCAAATACATAGTAAATGCACAATAATCATGTTTATGAAAATAAAATATGCAAGATGCTCATACAAATTCATATGTCTCAAAATTAAGAATTGGTAGCTCAATGCCATATATGTTGCAATATCCTCAATCTAAATACCATCACAACCCTAGCCACATTTACATCCTAAGTAAATATCATGTCAACATTAATAACAAGTAGTCACTAATTCACATATAATAAATCTCTCTCATTAGTTTTCCAAATCAAATATCACCATAGGATAATTACCCAGTTCAAAATATTTCAATCAAAGCCTATATAAATTGTTCTCAATACCTCACACAAGAAGTACAAGATTCTATAAACTTAACAAAGGTTAAAAAATTCACTTGCCTTATATAAAGTCTCAAATCAGTTATTTCTGAAGTTTTCCCCTTTTTATGACACTCCAGTTCACCAAAATCTATTCAAACATAGCATCATAATTATATAATGAATCTAACGAAACCAAAATCAATTAATTTAGTGAAAAGGGTAAAATGGTCCAAATATTTTATCATCGAAAAATATTAGTGGAATCTGAAAATTTATACATTAAAATATTCTCCAAGTAATAAGGAATTCAACGGTAAAAATCATTTCAAAATGGATCTAATATGAGAATGAGATCGCATGTGAAAGTTTTCAAAATATGTTAAAAAGGCAGCAGCCAAATCTGTAGATTTTACCTAGAAAAGCAATATAATCAGTTTCTGAAACTCCCACAGTGTTATCCTAGGAAAAATATACAATTTAGATTTTTGAATCACTCAAATCCAATTAAAATTGAGAGTGAAATCATTGGTTAAAGTTTGGGAAAATTTTGCGATCTTCTCTTCTCTTTCTTGGAGAAAATCCCCAATTTTCGCAATTCTTTTAAAGTGAAAGAACTTGGAAGGACATTAATTGAAAGAATTATCTTTGATTCTCGAAATCTTGACTTAAACTATTTAGAGTTCTTGATGAAGAACCATAATTCTTTAAGGAGAAGAGTCAAGAAATCCTTTCTTGGGGTTCTTGAATTTGTTTTCTTGAAACCCTAGGTTATGATTGAAAATTTTATTAGAGTTTCATGAATAGCTGAAGAAATTCAAGTTGGGTAGATTGAAATTCATGAATAATAATTTACTTTGAGGAGGAATCGTGATAGCTAATCCTAACTTGATGATTTTCTTGATGATTCTTGAGGGTTTATATTTTAGGAGAGAAGGGAGAGGATTTTGGTCATGAAAACTAATATTTTATATGTTTTGGGGACCATAAATAGACTCCCAAAGGTTTTAGGATGAAAATACCCACAAATAAAAGGAAAAACACATCATTCATTAACCAATGAGGGTCCGCGACGCGCTTTGGGAGTGGACTTTCAGACAACTCTGCACCTCTCCAGTAAAATGATCATAACTTTCTTATCCAAACTCCGATTAATGTAAAATTAGATGTGTTGGAAATATAATTCGAATATCTTTGATTTAATATATTATGAGCCATAACTCACTATACTTTAGGAGATATAGTCATTTAAGGTTGACCCTTCTATCAACTCATACGAAAACTTAATTGCTAGAAATTCTTTGAACTTGGCTTGATGTAAAAAATCTCTTATGACTCTAAATCACACCTAATATACTTTAAATACTTAGGAATTGATCTTATCATGTATATACAACTTACAAGTCATTGGTTCACCTAAATTTTATAAAATCATACATTAGAACTACAACCTCATATCAACTCCAATTTTATTCCCATACTAAGAAATTAACTTTAACATCTTGCTCAATTAAGAATCCTTAATTAAAATCTTATACCATATGAAGGATGACCCGGTCTTAGCTTAAAAAGAATTTGGGGTGTTATATTATCTCCCCCTTGGGATCATTCGCCCTCGAATGATGAGTAAAGGTAGATTTCAAGGCACAAATAAAATCAAAATTCATCTTGACACTCCCATTAGTCAATCAAACTTTCGACTCCTCATCACTACCAACAATCCCTATTTAGACTCAAGAATAGATAACCCATTCAAGAAAAGACAATCAATTTAGTTAAGAGTAAGGATGTTACCTTCAATATTTTCATTGTCAAGCATGAATAATAATCTATACTGTTTTCAAAACTCAATCAACCAATTTGGACAGTCACAAGTCACTCAGAGTAGACAAATTTACTCCAAACAAGAGTAAAGATACTCTTTAAAATACTTTCACCATGAAGAATGAATGAAACATTACAACGTTGTCAATTCTAATCATTTGAACACCTCGACAATTAGTATTTCGAACTCAGGAAGGAATCCATAAACTCTAATGGGGAATGGGACCATTGATACATAATACTCTATACATAATTTTCAAGCTTAGCATCTCATCTCAATTGTACTCTATTTCATGGAACTCTACTCCCTTAACTTAAGCTTATTGCTCTTACTCAAATTTCTATCTAACAATCTTCTCCTCTTCCATTCAAGCCTACTTCTAAGCCTCAAGAATTCCTAGATGATCACACACATACAAAGCAAATCCACAATACTCAACTCCAAACTTCCACAGGGACTTTCATTAAAAAATCGCTGGTCCTCTTTACTACCTTATTACTCTTCCTCAAACCCTTATTATGAAGTCTTCACTAGTCTATCATCAATATTCACATAATAATGACCCCGAATT
>JAOTQJ010145520.1:7745-34825 GCA_025642045.1 Solanum sejunctum | reverse complement strand
GGGGATGGTATAAAAATGGATCCTAAGAAAATAGATATGATTAGAAATTGGCCTAAACCATTGACCCTATTAGATAATAGAAGAATCATGGGCCTATTGGGTCATTATAGAAGGTTGTGAATAGATTATCCTCCATTGCTTCCCCTATGACAAAATTGACTCAAAAGAAGGTTAAGTTTGTGTGGACCGATTAGTGTGAGAGGAGCTTCCAAATATTAAAAGAAAAGCTTGTGTTTGCTCCTATATTGTCACATGGGCTTGAGGGATTTATTGTGTATTGTGATGCTTCCCTAGTTGGTTTGGGTTCTATGGTAATGTAAAATGGTAAGGTCATAGCTTATTATTCTAGACAACTCAAGGTACATGAAAGGAACTACCCTACCCATGATCTAGAGTTAGCTGTTATTGTGTTTGCATTAAAGATTTGGTGTCACTATTGTATGGGGTGCATGTTGATGTGTTCACCGATCACAAGAGCCTCCAATATGTCTTCACTCACAAAGACCTCAACATGAGGCGAAAGAGATGGTTAAATCTTCTTAAAAACTATGACATAAGTGTGCATTATGATCTGGGTGAGGCAAATGTCATGGCGGATGCTTTGATTAGGGTGTCTATGGGTAGCCTACCCCATGTTGATGGTGGTGATAAAGATATGGCTACAGAGGTACATCAATTGGATAGATTGGGGGTTAGGTTGGAAGAGGTTTGTGATGATGGTGTTCTGGTTTTTGATGGGTCTAAATCTTCTTTGGTTGATGAGGTGATAGCAAAATAATATCTTGACTCCTCCTTGCTTAAATTGAAGGCCTTGGTGAAAGAGGGCAAAGTAGAGGTTTTCTCTCAAGGGAGAGATGGTGCCCTTAGGTACTAAGGTAGGTTGTGTGCCTTGTGTTAATGGTTTGAGGGAGAAGATCCTTCATGAGGCCTATAATTCTTCTTATTCTATCCACCCCGGTTCCATAAAAATGTATAGAGAATTGAGAGATGTATATTGGTGGCGAGGCATGAAGAAGGACATTGCCAAATTCATTTCTGGTTGCCATAGTTGTCAACAAGTCAAAGTCGAACATCAAAGGCCAGGTTGCCTAACTTAAGACATAGAGATTCCCACTTTGAAGTAGGAGGTGATTAATATAGATTTCTGATTGGGTTGCCCAAGACTAGAAAAGATTTTGTTTCCAGTTGGGTGGTGGTTGATAGGATGGCAAAATCGGCCACTTTCTACATGTTAAGACCATATATGGGGATTAAGAGTATGCAAGGTTGTACATCCATGAGTTAGTAAGTTTACATGGGATTCCTTTGTCCATCATATCAGATCGTGGTTCATAATTCACTTCATACTTTTGAAAGTCTTTTCAAAGGCCTTTTGGTACAAAGGTTCACCTAAGTACGACCTTCCACTCTCAAATGGATGGCCAAGCCAAAAGGACAATTCAGACCATTGAAAGTATGCTTAGGTCATGTGTATTGGAGTTGAGGGGTAGTTGGGATGACCAACTTCCTTTGATTGAGTTTGCATACAACTATAGCTATCACTCTAGTATTAGTATGGCTCTTTATGGGAGACATTGTAGATCACCAATTGGTTTATTTGATGTTGGAGAGGTGGATTTATTGGTACCAAATCATGTTATGGAGGCTCTTGAGAAGGTTAAAATAATTAGGGAGTGATTGAAGATAGTCCAAAGTCGCTAAAAATCCTATGCCGATGTGAGAAGGAGAGACCTTGAATTCAAAGTGGGTGATTGGGTCTATTTGAAAGTTTCTCTAATGAAAGGTGTGGTCCATTTTGGTAAAAAAGGGAAGTTGAGTCCAAGATATATTTGTCCTTATGAGGTGATAAAGAGGGTTTGCAAGGTAGCTTATGAACTGAAGTTGCCTAGTGAAATGAATTTGGTTCATCCGGTGTTCCATGTCTCTATATTGAAAAAAATGTGTTGGTGATCCTAATGCTATTGTGCCTCTTGATGTTGTGGATGTTGTTGATGATAACTTGACTTATGAGTTGGTTCTAGTTCAGAATTTGGATAGGCAAGTGAAAATATTGAGGAACAAGGAGTTGGCATCTGTTATGGTCTTATGGAGGAACGAACAAATTGAAAGTGCTACTTGGGAGGCTGAAGTGGACATGCAAAAGCGGTATCCTTATCTTTTTCACTCCACTCAAGCCTGAGGTACTAATTTTAAGTCCCCTACGTGATTTCAACTCTCATATTTCAGCCCCTATGTTATACATATGCATTTATGTGTAAGTTGGCAAGTTCATGATGATTTTACACTTATGTTGAGATTTTAAAAATGGTATTTTAAATTTAATGTTGCATTCTTGTTGGGGTTGATTTATTTATTATTACTCTTGTCTTATACATCTCTCTCACATTTGGGGATGAATTTTCCAAGGGGGAGATATTAAAATAACCCTATAAGTGCCTAAAAATTTGCCTTAGAATGCCTGCAATTTTAAATTCCATGTATCTCAAAATCCGTGCACGATATCAAAAATTCAACTTCATATTCTTATCCAGGGGGTCAAAATTAGGAGAACGAGGGTCTAATCCCGATTTTAGAGCAATCTAATTACAATTTCAAATTTTCAAAATTTCAATTTCTAGAATCATTCTGCAATAGTGCCTCGACCCGTAGCTGTCGTGAACATATGTTAATTTGGCGTTTGCGATAGATCTACATCGTAAATTAGACGTGGACATGTGTATTTTGTTGCAAGTGATTTCTAGCTTGGTCCAAGGCTTTTAGGTCTAGGGACTAAGTGTTCCCAACCGTGATTTTATCTGTACTTAGCTTGATTTCACCCTCATATCATCCTAAATATTCCCGAACACTCACTCAAACACTTATACTTATATTTCTCTCAAAATTCAAGTCTCAAACCCTCATCCTGATTTCAAGGTTCTCCTTCAAGCTTCAAATCTCCATCTCCAATCTTTTTCAAGGTTTCTCTAAAAGCTAAGATATGTAGGTTTTAGCCACTGGGTTCTTTCACCCTTGGTGCCGTAATCTCCTTTTTACTCAATATGCATGATTTAAAGTTGATTTTACAAATGGGTTTACTAGTATGAATTTGTCTATGAACAATGATAAAGCTATATGAATTTGTGACTGTTTTACTATGTTTTGAGTCTATAAATCTTGGATCTATTGTAATATTTGATGAGGGGTTTTGATGTGTATTACTTGAGGGTGTTGTGAGGTGTTTATTGATGGTTTTATAATGAATTTACTTGCATGATTTCATCTTTAAATTGCATTGTCTTGTACCCCTATTACACCCCAAGTGTTTGATAAAATATTCGACTATAGTTTCTCGAGGGACTGAAGGTTCAAAACATGAGATATAATTTGGTTGACTGTATGATGATGAAATGATATTATGTATATGATAAATTCTATGTAAAGTGTTGCATTAGACCATTCCCAATCTGAGGGGACTAAGAAACTGGATGACCTAGATAAGGGTTTGTACTCATCAACCTAGTGAAAGATTTGTACTTCTCCACCTAGTGATGGGGCATCATCATCACTAGCCTAGATGGGAGTTTGTACTCATAAACCTAGTGAAGGGTTTGTACTTCTCCATTGCAGTGATGGGGCAGCTTCATCAACAACTTAGTGAGGGCTTTGTACCTCACCACCTAAGTGATGGGGCGATATCATCACTAACCTACCTAGGGGTTTGTACCTTAGAAATCTAGCTTGTTATCTTCTAAACATATGATATACTATATGAGCATGAGCTACTTAAGCATGTATTACTTATGCATTGGTCATATATGCCATATTGTTATATTATGCCTATTGCCTATTGTTATGCATTTTGATTATATCTAATTCTTGTTGTATTGCATCCTACATACTTAGTATATTCAAACATACTAATACATACTCTTTCCTACATGATATCACCATGTAGGAATAGGTACCCAAGTTGATCCTCCTCCTCCTCCACGAAGCTAGTTCGATACTACTCAAGCTAGTTGGTGAGTTCCCCACTTCGATGACCTTAGTCTATGTTTCTCTTATCATGTATTGAGACATTCTTCTTTATTGTCTATTATGACTATGAGGGTAAGTGCAGTAACTTTGTCTTGGCCCCCGCTCTTATCTATGTATTAGAGGTATTTGTTGGAGATGTTATGTATCTATACTAAGAGCCTTGACTCCATTATTTTTGATGTCTATAGTATTAAAGTGCTTTTCCTTAGCCCTGGTTATCCCACTTTATTTTTCATTGATGCTTTTTTTATTGCTTCCACGACCAAGGATATTTAATGATGTTCTAAGAGGCATGCTTGGGGTCCCTTCAGGTTCTCCTTGTGCTGTGTCATGTCTAGGCCCTAGGCTTGGGTCATGACATCTCTCAAGCCTATCCGATAGTGACAATATAGGAGCAGACACAAGCTCATATTTCAAGCTTTAGAAGCTCTTTTCACATTCATCGGTCCACACAAACTTAGCCTTCTTTTGAGTCAATTTTGTCATATGGGAAGCAAGAAGAGCACTTACAAAACTCCTATAATAGCCCACTAAACTCAAGAAGCTCCTAATGTCTGGCGGGTCAATGGTCTAGGCCAATTTCTAACCACATCGGTCTTCTTAGGTTCTACCTTAACACCTTCCCCCGACACCATACATCCTAGGAAGGCAACCTCTCTCAATAAAAATTCACACTTTTCATATTTAGCATACACTTATTTCCTCCTTCAATCTTTACAACATAACCTCAAATGAGCCCTATGCTCCTCCTCACCACATTAATAGATCAAAATATTATCAACGAATACCATAATAAATGAATCAAGGTAGGGTTTGAAAATCCTATTTATAAGGTCCATGAAAATGACCGGTGCATTGATCAACCCAAAAGACATCACAACAATCTCATAATGCCCATACCTAGTCTGGAAGGCTGTTGTGAAAATATCACCCTAATGTGTTGTAAAAATAAAACATATTTGAAGCCTAAAGCTAAGGATTTTATGAGTTCTAAATGCAACTTTTTCTGTTTTTTATGTGTTTTTGTGCTGTTCTTGCAGAAAAGTTAGGTTGGCACAATATTGGAGAAAAATTGTAGATTTTGCTAAAGCATAGGACTTACGAGTTCACCTACGAGTCATAGCCCAAGCTATGACTCATACCAGTGGGTCATATCAGTTGACTCCATGATGCCAAAACCTGATACAAAACCCTAATTATGACTCGTCACCCTACGAGTCGTACATGCGAGGCGTACCAACTGCCTACTGTCTTTTTTGTATAATTTTTAGGATTATTTTATAAACACTATAAATAGTTTAAGTTAGGATTTTATCAAGGAGATTCAAAATTTGGGGAGAAAATATCATATTTGAAGATACTTTCAAGGCAACTTTTAGGGTCTTAGCTTAACTTATCATTTCCTCTTGGAAAATCCAATTTTGGGGATTGCAAATCTTGCTTTGTGCTTATTATCAATCCATCAAGTTTTTGGTTTGTAATTGGTGGCGTCTTCAACCTTCATTGATTTGGGTAAAATTCTCAACCATGTCTTATATTTGCATTTTTGTTGGTTTCACCTATGCCATAAGTAGCTAAGCACCCACAACTTATTTAACTTGAGATGACCTAGGTTAGTGCATTCCTTTAACTGGGATTTTGCATGTATTGTCTATTTTTCTTTCTTATGATTGTTGTTTGGTGGTGGGAAACACCAATCCCCACCTACTATCACAATCCTGACTAAGGTAGTGAAGACTAGGAAAAGAAAAATAGATGGATTGATGTGTTCTAGTCTAATCAACCAAACTTGACCAATGGGAGATTGACTGGGACAATAGGTAATAGTTAGTTGGCACACCATGGTTTCCGACCAAGCGCCATGGTGAAATTCAAACTTCACCTTCATAAGAGGGCTAGAAGAACCTAAGTTACCGTCTTGCATGCGAATCTCTAATTGTAGTTATGTTATCTAGGTTAATCGACTCAACAAACCATGGGGAACACAATTCCCAAGTTATCCCTAAAATTCAGTATTTTTCCACATCGTAGTATAATGTTTATTTTTCTTTGTCTGTAATCACAAACCACCCCTCCCTTGAGATTTTAGTTATAGATGCTAGAAATGAATAATAGCGAATTCTCTTAGTCAAACCCTGTATTCCCTATGGATTCAATCCTACCTTTTTGGTTATGTTAATTGTTGATAATGACTATTTTCTTATTAGAGCGTGAACATCAGGTTAGAAATTATGACGCCATTGCCGAGTAATATAACAAGGTTTTGACAAGACTTCACTATTAATTAGTTCTAGCATTAATTTCTAAACTCTCTTGTATTTTTATTTTGTTTTGTTTTTGCTATTTGAATTTTAATTGCAGTGTGTACTATGTTGTATGCCCAACACAAGGGGCCAAGAAAGTGCCTTAGCTCCAATCAATTTGGAGATCCATAGACTCTTTACAAGAATGGCTCAAGTAAATGAGGATATTATGGTCGAGGAGAATATGAATATGAATGAGGATGTAAGAAGAGAGCAAAATCCACCACCAAGGGACAACAAGCTTCATATTAGGGACTTCAATGAAAATGATTATGGATGGAATCAATTTTATTTGAAACCTATAACCATGGATGTTATTGGTTCTATAATGTTGCTTCTATTACCGATAGACGCTAAGTTTTTGGTGCTGAGTGGATTATGTTAAATGCTCCAAAATAGTAGATTATTCACAGGGTTACCTTTAGAGGATCCTCACCGCCATCTCCATAATGTGATGTTTGTTTGCAAGAGTGTTACAAGGACATAATCTTTCTTTTGATGCTTTTGGTTTACGAGTGTTCCCATTGTCACTAACTGGGAATGCAGCTGTATAGTTGTTTGAGCTTCCTCCTGATACCATAACAAGTTGGACAGAGTTTTAGAGAGTATTTCTTGGAAGATATTTCCCAAGATCTAAGAAGAAGAAGATGAAGGATTAAATAAACAACTTTGAGCAATTGCCAGGTGACTCTATTAGCACAATATGGGAGAGATTTACTAAACGTTTGAGGATGGTCCCCGATCACAAGATTATTGATGATGCCTTAGTTGAGATCTTCTATCATGATCTTGATGAGAATAGTCAAGATTGCTCCGACATAATCATATGAGGCATGTTTCTTGACCAACCTTTTGCATTGATAGTCACAAGGATAGAGCAAGTAGTTAAACCAAATAGAGCATGGGGTCAACGAGAGTGAGGTGAGATAAAGACTTCTTTTGTAGTCAATACCAACAGTGAGCAAGCAAAGGTCAATAAAGAGATTATCGAGCAACTTTCTCAACTTCGCACAAGCATGGACTTGGTTTTGAAGCAAAACCAAGCAAGTGTCAAAGCTGTCACTCACCAATCTCCTAAGGCTCCCATCTATAAAGATCCATTCTTTGATGAAGATGCTTGTTTTATGAGTAATCAAGTGGCAGGATTACGGAATAACCCTCAAAGATCCACTTCAGACTATTAAGGCAAAGTTCCGGAAATGAAGGTTGGAAATACAATCATGATGGTGCTTATAGAGATAACTGATGTGGGTACTATGAAAGAGAGAGGATGCTAGATGTTGAATGTGGTAGAAGAGATATTTACCGGAATGGTCCTTATGTGCCATCTCATAACCATGATGTTAGGTCAAGTAACTCTAGGATCGAAGGGATGTTTGACAATTTGTTGAAGAGGGCCGACCACTAAGATGAGACTTTAAATGGAATGAAAACAGATATTTCAAGTGTTAACAAAAAAGAAGAGTCTCATTGAGTGGAGAATAAGCAACTAGAACAATAATTTTGGCAAGTTTCTTTGCAATTGAACCAATGCCAAAAGGGTACTTTACCAATCAATACAGTTCAAAATCCCAATAATGAAGGACATTGCATGGCAGTCATGACCCAGAGTTGTAAAAGCTCCATAGATCCCCCTATGCCAGTAATTATGGATAAAGATGATGAGAATGTTCTTGGTGGTGAAGTTGTGGTTGAGCGAGAAGGTCCGGAGATTGCCGGAATGCAAAGAAAAGAGGTAAGGGAGCACAAAAAATTTAAGCCAATTCTAAAGCCTACTCCTTATTTCTCAAAGGCTTAAGAAAAAGAAAGAGGAGGGTAAATTCAAACACTTCCTCTTGATGTTGAAGCAACTATCCATCAACATTCTAGTTCTAGAAGCTTTGGAGAAGATGCCCGGGTATGCCAAGTACATGAAGTATTTGGTGACAAAGAAACACACTTTGAGCTAAGATGTCTCACAGGAACTCCAACAATGTAGTGCGATCATGACCAAATGCCTTGCTTAAAAATAAGAGGACCCTGGTGCATTCACCATCCTTGTACCGTTGGTGATGTTTAGCTTGCAAGAACATTGTGTGACCAAGGAGTGAGCATCAATCTAATGCCTCTTGCTACATTTAAAAAGCTTGGTCTTGGCACTCTTACCCTAATGAGAATGCTGTTGCTCATGGTAGATCAAACTATCAAAGTCGGAGGGAATGCTTCTTGACGTGCCTGTTAAAGTTGATAAATTCATCTTTCTTGTGGATTTTATGATCCTTGATTGTGAGATTAATTTTGAGGTGCCCATTATTTTGGGTGGACCATTTCTGGCCATTGGGAGAGCTCTAGTGGATATGAATTTAGGTCAACTTTGGTTAAGCATAAATGATGCGGAGGTCGTGTTTGATATTCGCTAATCCATGAAACACCTGGACGAGCTTAAGGGTGAAGTATGGACCCTTGATGATTGTTGATGAAGGATGATGACAAAATCGAGCCATGATGTTAAACAAGGCACTTCTTGGGAGGCAATCCAAGCATTTTTGATAATTATCTGTCTTTTTTAAGTGTGTTTAGTTATTGAGATTTTAGGTAGTATGGTGTTTGTTTGTTTTTTAAGTTGGAATACATTGATGCAATTGTAATATTTTGAACATTGTGGTGCTTTTGAGACTTGGTTTGCAGGTGAAAATTGAAAACTGAAGAAGTGAGAAAATGGATTTTAGAGAAGTCTCTATGAGAAGGCTTACGAGTCATAGTCACCACTATGACTCATAGTCATGCCTCGTAGAGGGAAATAGTAAGTATCAAAAGTTGCCACACATACTACGAGCCAATCTTACAATTCATAGGGTCTCTTATGAGTCATAACTAGGGTTCGTAGTGTATAGGTATGCACTCTAAATTTTCGGAATTGTTGGGTTTCCTACGAGACCAGGACTTATAAGTCGTAGGACCTCTTACGACTCATAGTTGGGGTCTCGTAGCCCCAATCTACAATATTTAAAATGTTGACCCAGTTTCAATTAAGGGGTCAAAATAAAATTTGACCCCAAATTTTATTTCCCCAATCCTAATATCGACGAAAACCCTCTATCCCTCTCCCTTATTCACTTTTTTGACTAAAATCTCGGCTACCCATGCTATTTTCTGGCAAGAATTTTGTCGAGGTTACTATTTTCAAGGGTTTTGGCTTGGTCTTCGTTCTCTTTTGCCTTGGTTAATTTCTTCTATCGATTGGTAAGCTTCATGGTTAGATTTGATGCACTATTGTGGTGAATTCATTCTTGGTATGATCTTATGCTTGTTTTAACCATGACTACTCTTATCCATGTGCTGATGTGGAGACCTAGTCATAGAACCTAGGGTTTGTATGTTTTAAAGTATTTTGCTTTGACTCAAGCCTTGATTAAAATCCTTGAATGAGTAGTTATAATTGTGAAAATTATTGGTTCATAGAAGTTAGTGCTTAATTGTTGCTCAACCATTATGAGGATTGTCTTCGGAATGAGAATTTAGGAGGTATGGGTTGTTTTATATTCAATAGCATGTTGGACTTGGTTGAAAGTGTCTGAATTGCTCTTGCATTTCAATAGAATGTTTTATTGATCAAAGTATTAGTTGGATATGAAATTTCTTTTAGTTTGATAGATGTAATAAGGAGCTGACTTTGATTCTTAGGGATAATGACTGCTGTAACTTTCGAATGTCATTTTGAGACTATTTATGTGTCAAATATGTCGTATTGCTCTTTTAGTTACCAACTCCTAAGTTTGTTTGTATTGGTTGAGCTTATTGTGGGAAATGTTAATACACTACTGGTGTTTGCTGTTTTCAGCTACGAGGCCCTCCTATGACTCGTAGGCTTCCCTACAAGTCGTAGTTGGCTCTCATAGCAAGCATTCTCACCTTTGGTTTCTTTATGTATCTCATATGAGACCCACATATGGGTCGTAATACCCATTGTCTCATAGTAGGGTTTCATAATTTTGATTGAATTCTTAAAAATATCCCTAGAAATAGGTGTGAGGCCAGCCTATGACTCATAGGCTCCCTACGAGTCATAACTGCCCCTCATATCTAAGTTTAGACTAAATGTTTACAAGAAATATTGATACTACAAGGCTAGTGTACGACTCGTGCGATACCATATGAGTCATAATTGTACTCATACCAAAAAACCTGTAATTGCATTAGAAATTTTCCTTCTGTTTTGTTTTGGTTCTATGTTTACGTGGTTATGTTTCTTATTATTTGCTTTGTGATCATTGATTGGTCAAACACCTTGAAGCTTATATGCTATTATATGGTTGTTTTCCAGATACAATGCCTCTAAAAGATAAACTAGTAATTCAAACATTTCAATAGAGGTTGCTTGATGAATCCTCTAAGGTCGAGAGATCAAAGGGGTCTCTAGAGGTTCACAAAGTCAGAATAGACCTTGAAGATGATATACCTTAGACCCGAGCACGTACAATGCAGATTCCCATGGAAGTCAATAGTTTCTCCTAGTCTGAAGAAGAGGAACAATAGGGTAATAGAGATGGGTCTGATAGCAGCCTACCAAAAATGATCCCCCCACACTCAAGGTTAGAGTCAAAATGTGAGAGCACATCCTAGTCCCAGTAAGAGAAAGTCCAGTCACAACTGCCAGCTTACTGTAGATGGTGTGTCCCAGGGATGAAGGAGATATACGACCAGGGGTTAGATCCCAAGGGTCAGGGCAAACAAGTGCAGAAATTTTATGAGGAGTCCAGATTAGATGAATATGGGTTAGATAAGGTGTCAGGATTAGATAGAGATAGACAGACACAGACTACGATTGACTACAAAATAGCTTGGAAAGTATGCCCCTTACGTAGTTTGTGAGTTTTATGGGGTGTATCTTACTGCACTCCACCGAGGGTTACCGAAGAATAAGAAATCGATTAAGCAGCCGAGGTTACAAGTAATACCAGTATAGGGTAAGAGGGTTCCTATTTCGTAGGAGACTATTCGACGATTCCAGCTTGGGCCCACTTACAAAGTGCCTTAGTCTATCATAAAGTATGATGGATGCATTGACAAGACGAGAAGAGCAGTGACGGGGAAGGACATTGGGGCCAGGATAGAACTTCTATAGTGTATTATCAACTAGAGTTGTGAGAAGGCTTTTAAGCCGACGTAGGTTAAAAACCACGCAAACCCTATATTGAAGGCCCACCTCTCTTTTCGGGCCATGTTTTAGTGGTCATTGTCCATTGGCATATTCGGCCCACTTTTGTGGATAATGTGATCACCTTGGAGCATATTGTGTTATTAGCTAACATTCTAGCTGGTTATAAGATAGACTAGGCCAGGATCATCTCAGAGAAGATCCACGAGTCTGGATGAACACCTTACAACCTTTTTTTGTTTTGATTTATCATTTTTGCAGTGTAGTGGGTATTCCTATCGACCACTACCTGGACTAACAGATAGAGGCCACACGCACCATGTCCTCCAAACTGGTCAAGGCTGATGAAAACCTGGTAGCACTACCTCGAGCAGCTCCTCCATCCATTCCAGTGCCATCCTTGGTAGAGCCTTATACTCTGGGTACACTTTCAGCTGCTATCGGTACTACTTCAGCTACTATAGAGCCCTCACTAGCTGTCGAGATTGAGTCTGCATAATCCTACAATATGCTAGTACCAACTGCATCTCCATTACAGGTAGATTATATTATCTCTGCTGTTGCTTTTCAGGCACTATTGCATAGGGTGGCTATGGCGGAGTCCAGGTTCAGGCTTTAGCAGCACAGGTCAGAACTTGTGTTAGTCAGACTGTGAGGGACTCTAAGGAGAGGATGAAGGAATTTACTTGTGCAATGGTTGATGAGAGAGTTATGTAGTGGATGCTTGAGTCAATGCATTTGAAGCGAGAGTCCAGCGTAGACTTGAGGATGCTAGGCCTGCTAGCACTAGCCCGGTGACTAAGAAGTTGGCCAAGTTTAAGGTTGACTTATTATAAACATTAGCTGTTCCTATTGTAGTCCTAAAGGTAGCACCATCGGGTGACAAGGTATTTGACTGGTTATCTTATCGGCCACATACTCATACGAAGAGGCCCCTTGAGACAAATGTTCTAGAGATGAACTAGAAGAGGCCTCGAGCTGATTACCCAGTAGCCCGGGTGGAGGAGCTAATACCAAAAGAGGTAGTGCAGTAGTCAATCCTATTGGCGATAATACAAAGAGATAGGAACCAGTAACAATCAGATGGAGAAGGTAGTTCACGTACAACTACCACCCAGGCTGCTGAGGAGGAGATGGTGACTTAGGACCTTTTAGACCAGCCAGAGACCGATGCTTGATGCACCATGATGTTTGACTCCTTTTGAATCCAGTTCTTCTTTTATCATTATGGATACTTTATTCTGTTGTAAGGCATTCTTTTTCTTATGTTGGTTTTTGGATTTGTTTAAATATTATTTTCTGTTGGATGTTGTTTTTACTTATAGTGTGGATGTTAGTTTTTAATTTTTAATGTATGTATATCTCTCTCTCTCTCTATGTTATTGAGTTTGGTTCTTATTGTTATCTATATTTGTGGACAAAGTATTCTATTTTGGCGGGGTGTGGAAAGTTATGAACTAAGGTAAAGTCTTAGTAGCCTCGAGTCCATAACTTCAAATATTTTGATCCCAAAGTTTTCTTGCTATGGTTCTTTTTCCTTATGGATGTTTAATTTTCTATTGAATTGATATGTTTGGGTAGTGTATATAATATGTAAATTCATAGTAGTGTTAGGCATATACATAGTCTTTAAATGCTTTTTGAATAATCTGAAAAGTTGGGTACCCTCAAAATTTTTGAGGTTGTGAGTATTGATTTATTCATGCATTTTGATGATCTGGTGATATTTGTTCTGATAATGTAAAGTTAAGTTGATGCTTGAAGTATGACTTATGAGTCTATAATTGATTATGGGTCCAATGCCATGTGCGTTGTAAACTTATTTTACCGCATTCATGCATCTTGTATGGACTCAGAACTTGAATTAGTACTCTAAGATTCATTTGGTGATATGGTTGATTTGGAAAGGATCTTAGGCTATTGTTCTTTGAGTGAACCTACTTTTAGCCTGAATGACCTACTAAATGGGTGATGGAATCCCTTGTTCCAAATTTTTAAGCCTCTGATGTACTTATTCTTTCTTGACACCTTACTAGCTTAACCTTGTTTGATGAAATACCTTGATATCTACCCTGGTTTATCCTTAAACATGTAAACCTTAATTGAGGTTAAAAGCCTAAGTTGAGGGTGGCTACTAAAGTTGTGGCGCTAGTTTAGGGAATAGATATTATGTACTTCACCCTAGGCTAAAAGCCTAAGTTGAGGGTGGCCCTTATTGTGGTAAAGCAATAACAATGAGGTGGTTAGTTGGAAAATAAAGAAAGAAATGAAAAATCATGAACCGATTGAAGAAAAAAAAAGGAAAGGTGCCTTGAGTTGAGAAAAAGCAGGAACAATTGATTGAAGAAATAAGGCACTGTTGTAAATAGAAAGAAAGCACTCGGGAAAAGTTTGAAGCAGGAGAATAAGGGTGGATTTAGTGAAAAAGGTTGGGTTATGAAAGCAAAAAGTGTTGGTAAACATGGTTCAAGGATAGCTTTTTGTCACTACTTGACTAAAATGCCACACCAAAGATCCCTGACCTAGGTTACAAGCCCATAAGTCCTAAAGTGATCCAAATTCACTTTGTCACCAAGCCAGAAGATGAGTATAGAGGCAAGCCTATGGTTTTAGTCATTGTGCATGAATTCAATTATGAGAGTGAGAATGCTTCCTCAGTCCCTGAATTCTAAATACTTCTTGAGTGAGTGAGAGGATCTTATTTTCTTTGAATGCATTTGCACTACTTGATTAGCATATGGCTACATCAGTGATTGTGAATGGTTGATGCTCTTTAGCTTATCATAGTTGGGTTGCCAGATTTATCCTCTTGTTTTGTTGTGCTTAGTTGCTTCACATCCTTGGTTTTGAAAATGATAGTTGGGTACCTAGATTAGACTAAAAAATATATATGCCATTAGTATAGATGCTACGTATTTCTCATTGTCTACGTAGATTGCATCATCGCTTGAGGACAAATAATAATTCTAAGTTTAGGGTATTGATATGCTATCAAAATACAACATATTTGATGCATAAAACAAGAGATTTTGTGAGTTCTTAATGCGACTTTTTATAGTTTTTATGTGTTTTTGTGCTGTTCTTGCAGAAAAGTTAGGTTGGCACAATGTTTGAAAAAAAATTGCAGATTTTGCTGAAGTTAGGATATACGAGTTCACCTACAAGTCATAGCCCAAGCTACGAGTCATACGTTACTATCATAGCAAGAAATAGAGACTAAAAAATCAGAAATCTGCTAAGTGGAGGTCAACCCCGTGAGGCCACCCTATGAGTGCTAAGTCTCACTATGACTCGTATGGGTGTACTCTTAGCAGGAATTAGAGAGCCCAAACTTTGGATCAATAGCTGAAGGCCTAGACTATGCGAGGAGACTATGAGTACAACTCATACTAGTGGGTCATACGAGTTGAGTCCAAGATGCCAAGAACCTGATATGAGATCCCTATTATGACTCGTCAGTCACCGTACGAGTCATAACTACGAGGCGTACTAGCTGCCTGCTGTCTTTTCTGTATAATTTTTAGGGTTTATTTTGTAAACACTATAAATAGTTTAAGTTAGAATTTTATCAGAGAGATTCAAAATTTGAGGAGAAAACATCATCTTTGAATATACTCTCATGGCAACTTTTAGGGTTTTAGCTTAACTTATCATTTTCTCTTCGAAAGTCCATTTTTGGGGATTGCAAATCTTGCTTTGTGCTTATTATCAATCTATCAATCTTTTGGTTTGCAATTGGTGGTGTCTTCAACCTTTATTGCTTTAGGTAAAATTCTCAATCATGTCTTTTATTTGAATTTTTGTTGGTTTCACCTTAGCCATGAGTATCTAAGCGCCCACAACTTGGGGTTACGGGAACTGTAGTTATTTAACTTAAGCTGACCTAGGTCAATGCATTTCTATTATTAGGGTCTTACATGTATTATCTATTTATCTTTGTTATGATTATTGTTTGGTGGTGGGGAACACCAAATCCCGCCTACTATCATGATCCCAACCAAGATAGTGACAAATAAGATAAGAGAAATAGATGATAGGATTTGATTGATGTGTTCTCGTCTTATCAACCAAACCTGACCAAGGGGAGGTTGACTGGGACAATAGGTAATAGTTAGTTGGAACACATGGTTGCTGACCAAATGCCATGGTGAAACTCGACCTTCACCTTCAAAAGAGGGCTAGAAGAACCTACGATACCATTCTACATGCAAATCTCTAATTGTAGTTATGTTATCTAGGTTAATCGAGTCAACGGACCATGGGGAACAGAATTCCCAAGTTGTCCCTAAAATTGAGTGTTTTCCTACATCATGGTATAGTGTTTTTTTCTTTATCTTGAATCACACCCCCTTGAGATTTTAGTTGTAAATGCCAGAAATAAATGACAATGAATTCTCTTAGTCAAACCCTATATTCTCTGTGGATTAGATCCTACTTTTCTTGTTATGTTAATTACTGATAACGACCACTTTCTTGTTGGAGCATGAATATCAGGTCACACACTTCCTCACCTTCACTTGATGATACCCAGACCAAAGATCAATCTTATAGAAATGGCTAGCCCCTTGCAATTAGTCAAACAAATCATCAATCCTTGGAAGAGGATACCTATTCTTAATGGTGACCCTATTGAGTTGCCGGTAGTCAATAAACATCCTAAGGGACCCATCCTTCTTTCTCACAAATAACACCTTGGTGCACCCCAAGGTGATTGGCTAGGCCTAATGAATCTGTTCTCCAACAAGTCTCTCAATTGCTCCTTTAACTCCTTTAACTCTGTCGGGGCTATACGGTAAAGGAAAATAGAAATTGGTTGAGTATTGAGGAGGAGGTCTATGCCAAAGTCTATTTCCCTTGCGGGAGGAACATCAGGAAGGTTATTTGGGAAGACATCAAGAAACTCATTTACAATCAGAACTAACTCTTGCATTAAAGCTCGTAAATTGTGTATTTACTATCTTGTAAGGGTCAGGGATATGAAGTCTAAAATCCTTCCCATAGAGTCGGTTCCGATTGTAAATGAGTTTCTTGATATCTTTTCGGTGTTTCTCCTATAAAGGAAATAGACTTTGGCATAGACCTCCTCCCTGATACTCCACCCATTTCTATTCCCCCATACCATACAACCCCGGTGGAGTTGAAAGAGTTGAAGGAACAATTGAGGGACTTATTGGAGAAGGGATTTATTGGACCTAGCCAATCACTTTGGGGTGCTCCAGTATTGTTTGTGAAAAAAAGGATGAATCCCTTAGGATGTGTATTAACTACCTACAAATTAATAGGGACCATCAAGAATAGGTATCCTCTTCCAAGGATTGATGATTTGTTTGACCATTTGCAAAGGGCTAGCCATTTATTTAAGATTGATATTCGGTCTGGGTATCATCAGTTGAAGGTGAGGGAGTGTGATCTTCCTAACGACCTCCCAGACTAGATATAGGTATTATGAGTTTGTTGTGATGTCTTTTGGGTGGACTAATGTACCAACCATCTCTATGGACCTAATGAATAGGGTCTTTGAACCCTACCTTGATTCGTTTATTATGGTCTTTATCAATGACATTTTGATCTATTCTCGTGGTGAGGATGAGCATAGGGCTCACTTGAATGTTATGTTGCAAGGATTGAGGGAGGAGAAATTATTTGCTAAATATGATAAGTGTGATTTTTTTTGATGGAGATTGCCGTCTTAGGACATTTGGTGTTGAGTGATGGTATTAATGTGGATCCAAAAAAGACCAATGTGATTAGAAATTGGCCTAGACCATTGACCCTGTCGGACATTAGGAGTTTCTTGGGCTTAGCAAGCTATTACAAGAGGTTTGTGAATGGGTTCTCTTCTATTACTTCCTCTATGACAAAATTGACTCAAAAGAAAGCTAAGTTTATATGGTCCGATGATTGTGAAAGGAGTTTCCAAATATTGAAAGACAAACATGTGTTCGCTCCTATATTGTTACTACCGAAAGGGCTTGAGGGATTTGTGGTGTATTGTGATGCTTCCTGGGTTGGGTTGGTTTTGTGTTGATGTAAAATGATAGCTTATGCCTCTAGACAACTCAAGGTACATAAAAGGAACTACCCTACCCATGATCTAGAGTTAGCCGCCATTGTGCTTGCATTAAAGATTTGGCGACACTACTTGTATATGGTGCATGTTGATGTGTTCACCTATCATAAGAGCCTCTAATATGTCTTCACTCAAAAGGATCTCAACTTGAGGTAAAGGAGATGGTTAAAACTTCTTAAGGACTATGGCATGACTGTGCATTATCATCATGGTAAGGCAATTATGGTGGTAGATGCTTTGAGTAGGGTTTCATGGGTAGCCTAGCACGTGGTAATAAGGAAATGGCTAAGGAGGTGCATTGGTTGGCTAGATTCGGAGTTAGGTTGGAAGAGGATGGTAATAATGGTCTGGTTGTTGATGGTTCTATATCTTATTTGATTGATGAGGTGGCGGCAAAACAAGATCTTGATCTCTCCTTGTTAGAATTGAAGGCCTTGGTGAAAGAGGGCAAGGTGGAGGTTTTCTCTGAATGGGGAGATAGTTCCCTTAGATACCAAGGTATGTTGTATGTACTGCGTGTTGATGGCTTGATAGAAAGGATCCTTGATGATGCCCATAACTCATCTTATTATATACACCTCGGTTCCACCAAAATGTATAGAGACTTGAAGGGTGTGTATAGGTGGGGAGGCATGAAGAGAGACATTGCTAAATTCATTTCGATTGTCATACTTGTCAATAAGTCAAAGCCAAACATCAAAGTTTGGGTGGCCTAACCCTAGACATTGAGCTTCCTAAATGGAAGTAGGAAGAGATAAATATGGATTTTGTGGTTGGGTTGCCTAAGACTAGAAACAGTTTTGATTCCATTTCGGTTGTGGTTGATAGGATGATAAAATCGGCTCACTTTCTACTAGTTTAGACCATATTTGGGGCTGAAGATTATTCAATGTTATAGATTCATGACTTGGTAAAGTTGCATGGGTTTTCTTTGGCCATCACATTGGATTATGGGACACAATTCACTTCACACTTTTAGAGGTCCTTCCAAAGGGGTCTGGGTACTAGAGTTAAGCTTTCTGTAGCCTTCACCCTCAAATGGATGGCCTAGCCGAGAGAACCATACTAACCCTTGAGAATATGCTTAGAGCATGTGTTTTGGAGCTTAATGGTAGTTGGGATGATCATCTTTCATTGATTGAGTTTACATACAATAATAACTATCATTCTAGCATCATTATGACTCCTTTTGAGGCTCTCTATGGGAGATATTACAGATCACCGGTCAGATGGTTTGAGGTTGGTGAGATAGCTTTGTTGGGACCATATCTATTTATGGAGGTTCTTAAGAAGGTTAAGATGATTAGGTAAAGGTTGAAGATGGCCAAAAGTTGTCAAAAATCCTATGCTGATGTGAGGAGAGGAGGCCCTGAATTCAAAGTAGGTGATAGGGTCTACCTAAAGGTCTCACCCATGAAGGGTGTAGTACATTTTGGTAATAAGGGCAAGTTTATCCCAAGATATGTTGGTCCTTATAACGTCATGCGGAGGGTTGGCAAGGTAGCCTATGAGTTGAGGTTGCCTAGTGAGATGAAATTGGATTATCTGGTGTTCCATGTGTCTATCTTGAGGAAATGTGTAGGTGATCTGAATTCCATTGTGCCTATTGATATTGTTGGTGTTGTTGAGGATAATTTGACGTATGAAGAGGTTCTGGTTTAGATTTTTGATAGGCAAGTGAAGAGGTTGAGAAATAAAAAGGTGGCTTCCGTTAAGGTCCTTTGGAGAAATTACTAGTTGAGAGTTCTACTTGGGAGGCCGAAGCAAACATGCAAAAGCAGTACCCTTACCTTTTCCACTCCACTCAATCCTAAGGTATTTATCTAAGTTCTTCATTTGATCTTAAGTCTTAATTTCAACCCTATGTCATTGCATATGTTCATGTTTAAATTGACAAGTTCATGATGATTTTATAGTTACGATGAAGTTTATGGAATGACGTTTAAGTAAATTGTTGAATCTCTATGTGGACTGACCGCGATAATGCCGCGATGTGCAGCTATTGTAGACCAGTGTAAATCTATCCTCCATGATAGGTTTGCATCACGGACCAAATGTGGACCTGTGTAAATTCTGCCCAATTATTTTTCTTGCATCCAAGACATTTAAGTCTTGGGCCTAAGTGTTCCCTAACGTGGATATACTTATACCTAGCCATTGTTCACTGTCATATCATTCTAAACACTCCCCAATACTCATTCAGATGCTGAGCCAATATTATATCTCCTAAACTCAAGTCTCAAAATCCTCTCCGGATCTAAGGATTTCCTTTCAAGCTTCAAGCCTCCATCTCCAATCTTCATCAAATTTATTTCCAAAGCTAAGGTATGTGATGGGTTCCTTTCACCCATGATGCCCAAGCATCATTTTCTTAAAAATTGGATAAATTAAAGATGATTTACTCATGGGTCTTTTTTATTATGAAAATCACTGCACACTATGTTGAGATTTATGAAACTATGACTGTTTTGCTATGTTTGGGGCCATGAATCTAATGTTTATGATAAGAATTGATGAAGGGTCTTGATGTATATTGTTAGAGGGTGTTTCCTAGTATTTATTGATTGATTTACATTAATTTTTCTAGTATGATTTCACTCTTGAATTGCGTGGTTTTACACTAGTATTGCACACCCTCTAAGTGTTTGATAAAATGTCCGGTTATGGATTCTTGAGGAATTAAAGGTCCAATGTATGTCTTATGAGTTGATAGACTATATTGTGATGAAATGATGATGGAATGATGATGAAAAGGAATGTATGTGTATGATGATCATAGGAGTATATACATATATGATATTATCTCTATATAGTGTTGGGGATGATTAAGCCTAGCTTAGGGGTGGGGGGTTGTAGGCTTGGGTAACCTATCGAGGGTTTGGTACCTTTGTAGCCAAGCTCGGGTGGTGGAAGGCCCGAGTAACCTTGTTGGGGGTTGGTACCCATCAACCTTGATAGGGGGGGTTCGTACTCTATCAACCTCGGTAGGGGATTTGTACTCCATCAACCTCAGTAGGGGGTTTGTACTCTATCAACCTCATAAAGGGGTTCATACCTCATGCTCCTATCGAAGGGGGTGGTAGGCCTTGGATTGCACTGTAGTTGTCACTCCTTACACTCGTAATATGAACTATATAAGTATGATTTTACTTCAAGCATCATTCATACATGCCATATTATTAGTATGCTATTTATTGCTTATGATATTGTATTTTGCCTTGATACCTACCTCTTGTTGCACTGCATCCTACAAACTTAGTACATTCAAATATACTAATGCATACTCTATGCCTAGATGATATCACCATGTAGGAACCGATGTACCACTTGATTCTCCTCCTCCACATGGCTAGTGCGACTTCTATCAAGCTTGTTGGTGAGTCCTTTATTCTGGGGACATTACTTTTGGTCTATTGCTATATATTAAGACTTTTTCTCTTTGACTTATGTATTGACTATGAGGGTGAGCCCGGTTGCTTTGTCTTGGCCCCCACTCTTATTTATGTTGTAGAGGTGTTGTTGAACATGTTATGTATCTATGCTATAAGCTTGACTCTATTGACTCTGGATGTTTACGATATGGAAGGTTATCCTTAGTCCCAATTTTCCTTTATTTACATTTATATCTTATTGTCATTCTAATTGCTTCTATGACTAAGAATGTGTAGTGATATGCTATGAGGCTTGTTTAGAGTTCCTTTGTGTTCCCCATTTGCTGGTCACGTCTAGACCCTAGGCTTGGGTCGTGACAATACATATCATGCTTGCCCTCTCATATAGATATTATGCACTCACAAGAGGGTAGGAATATAGAAATAGGACTTAACATAATTCTTGTAAATCATAGAAACCTTTCATGAGTTTAATACATGCTTGGGAGCCCATAACTTATCATATCATGCTTGTCTTGCAAATCATTCAATAATCTTTCATCAACATAATAATCCTTGTCGTGTAAATTTAGTCAAATATGGTGGGTATGGGAAGATATGCTTAAAATTATGTATGTTAAGAGTATAAGGCATGAAAGAATTGAATCAAATCATTTTAAAGTCATGCAAGACAACCCACCAACATCTTAGTAAAACCCGTAAATGATGTATCATGAAATCCATTTTAAAAGTTCACAATCCTCCATAGTTTTGACAGTTCATATCATGGATAACCTCAATAGATACAAATCAACTCTATAATAAGCTTTCAATAAGTATTCGTACATAGTCAATCAGTTCTTGATAAAATCAAACATAGCTCAAGTATATAATGCATAATAGAAAGTACCCATGAAGAATTAAATCTTGAAATCATGAAATTTCATAAAAAAAGAGAGTTGGGCTCCATGGGTGAAATGACCCATGGATGAAGACCCACACACCTAAACCATGGAGTTTCTTGACGAAAATTGGAGGATGATTTGAGGATTGAGTTAGGATCTTGAAATCCAAATCAAGTTCTTGAGGTTCTTGAAGCTTAATGGAATATTTGATGATGTTTTGGAGAGGATTTGAGAGGGATTTGAGAGGGTTTTGAGTCTTTTAGACTTGAAAAAAGGCTAAAGATAGAGGGTTTCCCATTTAAATATGCATTGGGTTATTACCCAAATGCCCTTGAGCAAAAATGAAAAATAAAGGAAAATTTTTCATTAGTCCACACCCTAGGCGTGATGTGGCCCAGTCATGGAGCTAGTTTACACTGATCAGTGCCCAAGGCGCGACGCAGCTTTGTCGCATAGGCATACTACAAAACAATATTTTTTGCTACTGGTCATATAGAAATAGAGGGTCACCCATTTCCTACACAATTTTGCCCCCTGAACAAGAATATGAAGTCAAAATTTAAAATCATGCATAATTTTTGAGATATTTGAGAATTACACTATAGGGCATTTCCAAAGCACATGAGAGGTTACAATATCTCCCCCCTGAGAACATTTGCCCCGAATTTAAAGAAAACATACATAAAAGGAGTAATTAGGAAACCTTCAGCCCAACATGAATGCATTAAATTCATGATCATCTAAACGTATTAGTATGATCATGTATGTATGAAAAAATGGCATAAGGGCTGAAAAGTAAGACTTGGAATCATAGATAGGACTTAATTTATTACCTTCAGCTTGAGTAGAGTGAAAGAGGTATGGATAGTGTGTCTTCATGTCTGCCTCGGCTTCCCAAGTGGCACTTTTAACTTAATGATTCCTCCAAATGACTTTCATGGATGCCTAAACTTTTTTCTTAACCTTTTTACTTGCCTATCCAATATTTCCACCGGGACCTCCTCATAGGTTAAGTTATCCTCCAAAACACCCACAACCTCTAAGGGTACTATAACACTTGGGTCACCAATACACTTTCTTAACATAGACACATGGAAGATTGGATAAACCATACCTATATTCGTAGGCAATTCTAATTCATAGGCAACCTTACCAATTGACCTTAAATTTCTATAGGGTCCCATAAAACTTGGGTTTTAGTTCCCTTTCTTTCCAAATTAGACCGCATCCTTCATGGGTGAGGCCTTCAAATATACCCTATTAGTAACGTTAAACTCGAGGCTCTCCTTCGCACACCGGAGTAGGACTTTTTCCTATTTTGAGCCATCTTCAGTTCCTCTCTTATTAACCTCACCTTCTCCAAAGCTTCCATAACCAAATGTCGTCCTAACAAAGCCTTTCCCCCCCACATCAAACCATCCAACCAGGGATATACAATGCCTACCATATAAAGTATCACAGGGAGCCTACCAAAGCTAGAGTGGTAGCTATTATTATAAGCAAACTCAATGAGTGGAAAATGTTCATCCCAATTACCCTTGAACTCCAAAACAGATGCCCTAAGAATTTGAATTGTCTTTTCGACTTGGTCATCTATTTGAGGATGAAAAGCCATGCTAAGCTTGACCTTGGTACCGAGACCTATTTAGAAGGATCTCCAAAAATGAGAATTGAATTGGGGACCACGATCCAAAGTAATAGACAATGGTATCCAATGCAACTTAACCAACTCATGACGATATAGTTTAGCATAATCCTTGGCACCATAAGTTGTTTTGACCAATAGAAAGTGAGCTGACTGTGTTATCCTATCAACAATAATCCAAATAGAATCAAAGTGTTTTGTAGTCTTTGGCAACCCAACGACAAAATCCATGTTGATGTCTTCCCACTTCCAAGTAGAAATTTCTATTTCTTGGGCTAGGACACCCAACCTTTGATGTTCGGCTTTCACTTGTTGGCAATTATGACAACCAGCTATAAGCTTGGCAATATCTCTTTTCTTACCACCCCACCAATAAACCTCCTTCACGTCTCTATACATTTTTATGAAATTTGGGTGAATAAAATAGGACAAATTATTTGCCTCCTTAAAAATCAACTCCCTCAAGCTATTAACATTATGCATACATAGCTTACCTTGGTACGTAAGGACACTATCTGCCCCTTGGGAGAAAACCTCTACTTTGCCATCCTTCATCAAAGCTTTCAATTCTAGTAAGGTGGGGTCAAGGTCTTATTTGGACTTAACCTTTTCAACCAAAGAAGATTTAGATCCATCAATAACCACCACACCTCCAATTTCAACTTCATTCAACCCAACTCCCATCCTAGCCAACTGGTGAACTTCTCCATCCACCCCCTTATTTGCATCATCAATATGAGCTACACTCCTTATGGACACTGTACTTAGAGCATCGGCCACAACATTAGCTTTGTCAGGATGATAGTGCACACTCATGTCATAATTCTTAAGGAGTTCTAACCACCTTCTTTGTCTCAAATTATGATCCCTTTGTGTGAACATATATTGAAGACTCTTGTGATTGGTAAATACATCTACATGAACCCCATACAAATAATCATGCCATATTTTCAATGCAAATATCGTGACCACTAATTCAAAATCATGGGTAGGACAATAACGCTCATGCACCTTTAGTTGCCAAGAAGCATATGCTGTAACCTTGATATTTTGCATCAATACACATCTAAACCAATCCTTGAGGCATCACAATAAACCACAAACCCTTCTAACTCTTTCGATAAAGCCAAAATAGGATCAGATAAACTTGTCTTTCAAAGTTTGTGAACTTCTTTCACATTCATCAGTCCAAAAAAATTTTGCCTTCTTTTTTGGCAATTTTGCCATAGGGGAAGCAATTAAAGAGAAACCATTCATAAACCACCAGTAGTACCCTGCCAAAACCAAGAAACTCCTAATATCTATCGGAGTCAAGGGCTTAGGTCAATTCCTTATGACTTTGGTCTTCTTAGAGTCCACTTTAATTCCATCTCCCGATACTACAATGCCCAAGGAATGTATCCTCATTCAACCAAAATTCACATTTATCAAATTTAGCAAACAACCTCTCATCTCTCAAAATTTGCAACACCGCCCTTAAATGATTTACATGTTCTTCTTCACTTCAAGAATGGATCAATATGTCATCTATGAAGACTATCACAAACATGTCAATGTAGAGTTTAAAGACACTATTAATGAGATCCATAAATATAGCTGGTGCATTAATCAAGCCGAAGGACATCCCCACAAATTTAGAATACCTATACCTAGTTTGAAAAGCCGTCTTGGGAATATCACACGACCTTACCCTCATTTAATGGTACCTGGATCGAAGACCAATTTTACAAAAGTGACTAGCCCATTTTAGTTGATCAAACAGGTCATCTATCCTTGGTAGAGGATACTTGTTATTTATAGTGACCTTATTGAGTTGCTAGTAGACGATGCACAAGCTAAGTGAACCATATTTCTTTCTTACAAATAATACTAGTGCACCCCAAGGTGACTTGCTAGTGCTTATGAAGCCCTTCTCTAATAAATCCCTCAATTCCTTTAACTCCTTTAGCTCTGCTGGGGCCATATGGTAAGGGGGATGGAAATAGGTGTGTATTAGGAAGGAGGTCTATACAAAAATCTTTTTCCCTTTTGGGAGGAACACGGGAAATCTCATCAAGAAAGACATCAAGAAGCCTATTGACTACCAAAGCTGACTCAATAGGAAGGACTTTAGACTCAACATCCCTAACCCTCATAACATGTTAAATACAACCCTTAGTAATCAATTTTAGGGCCTTAAGACAGAGCTGAGCCTACCCTTAACTACAGAATTATGACCTTCCCACTCAAAGATGGGCTCATTAGCAATTTGGAACCTAACTTTATGAGTTCTGCAATCAATGAAAGTATGATATGCATGTAATCGATCTATCCTAAGAATAGTGTCAAAATCCACCATGTCAAGTTCAACAAAATCAGAAGGCAAGACTTTATACAATATAGAAATGGGACAACTCCTGTAGACTTTTCTAGCAATAATAGACTCACTAACGGGGTAGACACCTCATAGGGTTCACACAACTATTCAGAGCAAGAATAATGCTTATTAGCAATAAAAGGAGTAACAAAGGAAGAGTGGCACCGAGATTTACACATCATAGTAAAAAACCTTTAACATACTGGTAACAACATTGGGCACCTCATCTGCTCCTTGTCTTCCTTGGTGAGAATAAAGCAAATTATGTTGTAAAGTACCCCTTTGTTGTCCTTCCTTTGCCTATTGACCCACATGAGTACCTTGGCCTTGAGGACAACCATCCCTACCCTTGTTTTGGGCATAGGGGAAATCAATAATCTTATGGCCTACCTTTCCACACTCCTAGCAAGCATTAGAATCCTTTAAGCGTGGGCACCATGATTTCTTCCACACCTTTGGCACCTTGGGATAGTCATCCCACAATTGCCACCTTGAAACCTTAGGTTGGGCACTCTATTATTTCTAAACCTTTTGTTTGAAGTATTAGAGGACCCTTGACCTTGGAATTTGTAACATTGTTGGAAACAATCAACCTTAGCACGTTGAAAGCCACTATAAAATCGATCCCTCTTGGACTCCCCACTTCTCCTCTTCCTAAGCTTCCCCCCTTCAAGTTGTTAGGCATAGGTCATGAGTTGAGACAACTCGAAGTACCCCACAACCATATCGGTGCGGCATTCTTCATTCACCAAGTCGACACCCCCGATACAAACTTATTCATTCTTACCCTAGGATCAGCAATTGAGTGAGGAGCATACTTTGAAAGATTGTTGAATTTTAGGGCATACTTACTCACACTCATGGATCCTTGTTTGATATTCATTAATTACATCATATTTGTCTCTGTCAACTTAATAGGGAAGAATAGATTGATGAAGGTGGCCTTAAACACCTCCCATGGGATGGGATCATTGTTTCCCCCTCTCTAGCTTTCATTGAGTGAAATAAATTTGTATAACACCTTTGAGTTAGTAGGCCACAAGTTCTTTCTTCTCGTTCAAACTCACCACCATAATAACAAGCACCTTATATATCTCATCAGTGAACTCTTAGGGATCTTCCTCCATTTTGGAACCATGAGACTCCAGAGATTTTATCCTTGTAAAGGCCCTCACCCTTGAGTCCAGAGTAGGAGCATGAGGAGCTTGGGATCCTTGGTTCAATTAAGTAGTCATGGCATGGGAAAATATGGTAATGGCATTTCAGAATTTGACAT
>JAOTQJ010145511.1:0-34826 GCA_025642045.1 Solanum sejunctum | reverse complement strand
ATGCCCTCAAGTTTAATCAACTTTCAAAGTATGCTCCTCATTTGGTGGCCGATCCTAGATCTAGGATGAATAAGTTCACGATGGGGGTCTCCAACTTGATAAGTGAAGAATGCCAATCTGCCATGCGAATTAGTGACATGAACTTGTCTCGGTTGATGACCTATGTCGAACAAACAGAGGAGGAGAAATTGAGGAAGAGAAGGGGGCATGAGGCCAAGAGGGCCTAGTTTGAGGATAAATTCCAAAAGGGTGCTAGATTTCATAGGGGGTTTGCCAATGACTCCCTAGGCCTCAACGTTTTGGTGGTGTGGCTCTTATTTATGTGTGCCCTAAATGTAGAAGAAGCCATAGAGGCCCGTGTTTGAGGGATTTTAATGCATGCTTTGAATGTGGGGAACTTGGTCATAAGAAGGCGAATTGTACAAGAAATCATGGTAAGGTCCGGGGTGCAAATGCAATTCCATCGGGTACAGGTGGTCCTCAAGGTGGTGTCCCAAGACACAATCTATTTTATGCTCTACATGTGAGGCAAGGGGTTACTGAGGTTTTCGATGTTGTTACCAATATGTTAAAAATCTTTGACTTTGATATGTGTGCTTTGATTGTTTCAGGAGCCATTCTTTCCTTTGTTACCCCTTTTGTTGCTAAAAAGTTCCATGTTGCCCCGGAGTTATTGCATGAGTCATATGAAGTATCTACTCCTATTGGTGGCTCTATTGTTGCTAGGAAAGTTTATAGTTATTATCCTATTTGCATTTTGCATAAGTTGTTACCTTGTGATCTTATTGAATTAGACATGGTAGATTTTGATATCATTCTTAGGATGGATTGGTTATATGCCTACTATGCTTCTATAGATTGTAGAACCCATAGGGCCAAATTCCAATTTTCAAATGAACTTGTCTTTAAGTGGGAAAGTCAAGATGTGGTGGTCAAGGGTAGATTCGTTTCTTGTATTAAATCTCGTAAGTTGATCTCTAAGGGGTGTCTTTACAAAATTAGTGAGGGTTAAAGATGTGGAGTCCAAAGTCCCTTCTATAGAGTCGATTCTGATTGTAAATGTGTTTCTTGATATCTTCCCAAATGACCTTCCCGGTGTTCTTTCTGAAAGGGAAATAGATTTTGGCATAGATCTCCTTCCCGATACTCAACCCATTTCTATTCCCTCTTATCATATAATCTCGGTGGAATTAAAGGAGTTAAAGGAAAAATTAAAAGATTTATTGTAGAAGGAATTTATTAAGCCTAGCCAATCACCTTGGGGTGCGCTAGTGTTGTTTGTAAAGAAGAAGGATGGGTCCTTTAGAACGTGTATTGACTACCAGCAACTCAACAGGGTCACTATCAAGAATATGTATCCTCTTCCAAGGATTGATAACTTTCTTGACCAATTGCAAAGGGCTAACTTTTTCTCTAAGATTGATCTTCTGTCGAGGTATCATCAAGTGAGGGTTAGGGAATGTGATATTTCTAAGACAGCCTTTCGAACTAGATATAGGCATTATGAGTTTGTTGTGATGTCATTTGGGTTGACCAATGCATAGGCCATCTTCATGGACCTAATCAATAGGGTCTTCAAACCTTAGCTTGATTCCATTGTTGTGGTCTTCATTGATGATATATTGATCTATTCACATAGTACAGATGAGTATATAGGGCATTTGAGTGTTGTGTTATAAAGATCGAGGGGGAAAAATTGTATGCCAAATATGACAAATGTGAATTTTGGTTGAAGGACATTGCATTCTGGGGTCATGTGGTGTCAGAGGATGGTGTAAAAGTGGATCCTAAGAAAATTGATGTTATTAAAAATTGGCCTAGACCATTGACCCCTTCGGATATTAGGAGCTTCTTGGGCCTAGCAACAAGCTTGTGTTCTCTCCTATATTATCACTACCAGATGGGCTTGTGGGATTTGTGATGTATTGTGATGCTTCCTGGGTTGGTTTGGGTTGTGTGTTGATACAAAATAGTAAGGTCATAGCTTTTGATTCTAGACAACTCAAGGTACGTGAAAGGAACTACCCTACCCATGATCTAGAGTTAGCCGTCGTTGTGTTTGCATTAAAGATTTGGTGTCACTAATACTTCTATAGGGTGTGTGTTGATGTGTTTACCAATCACAAGAGCTTCCAATATGTCTTCACTGAAAAAGACCTCAACTTGAGGTAGAAGAGATGGTTAGAACTTCTCAAAAACTATGACATGAGCATGCATTATCATCCGAGTAAGGCAAATGTGGTGGCAGATGCTTTGAGTAGGATTTTTATGGGTAGCCTAGCTTATATTGATGGTGGTGATAAGGACATGGCTAAGGAGGTTCATCAATTGGCTAGATTAGGGGTTAGGTTGGAAGTGGTTGGTGATGGTGTTGTGTTGTTGATGGGTCTAAGTCTTATTTGGTTAATGAGGTGATCGCAAAACAAGCTCTTGAATCCTCCTTGCTTGAATTGAAGGCCATGGTGAAAGAGCGCAAAGTAGAGGTTCTCTCCCAAGGGGGAGATGGTGCCCTTAGGTACCAAGGTAGGTTGTGTGTGCCTTGTGTTGATGGTTTGAGGGAGAAGATCCTTGATGAGGCCTACAATTCTTCTTATTCTATCCATCCTGGTTCCACCAAACTGTATAGAACTTGAACGATGTGTATTGGTGGAAAGGCATGAAGAGGGACATTGCCAAATTTGTTTTTGATTGCCATAGTTGTCAACAAGTTAAAGCAAAACATCAAAGGTCGGGTGGCCTAACCCAAGACATAGAGATTCCCACTTGGAAGTGGGAGGTGATTAATATGGATTTTGTGGTTGGGTTGCCCAAGAATAAAAAAGGTTTTGATTTCATTTGGGTTGTAGTTGACAGGATGATGAAATCAACTCACTTTCTATCAGTTAGGACCACATATTATGCTAAAGAGTATGCAATGTTGTATATCCATGAGTTAGTGAGGTTACATAGGGTTCATTTGTCCATCATATTGGTCGTGGTGTACAATTTACTTCACACTTTTGGAGGACTTTTCAAAGGGGTCTTAGTACAAAAGTTCACCTTAGTACGATCTTTCACCCTCAAATGGATGGCCAAGCTAAAAGAACCATTCAAACTCGTGAAGATATGTTTAGGGCGTGTGTATTAGAGTTAAAGGGTAGTTGGGATGATCATCTTCCTTTGATTGAGATTGCATACAACAATAACCATCACTCTAGCATCCGTATGGCTCTTTTTGAGGCTCTTTATGGGAGATATTGTACATCACCTGTTGGTTTGAGGTTGGAGAGGTGGCTTTATCAGGACCAGATTTGGTTATGGAGGCTCTTGAGAAGGTTAGGATGATTAGGAGAGATTGAAGGCAATCCAAAGTCATCAAATCCTATGCCGATATGAGAAAAAGAGACCTTGAATTCAAAATGGGTGATTGAATTTATTTGAAAGTGTCTACAATGAAAGGTGTGGTCCATTTTAGTAAAAAGAAAAAGTTGAGTCCAAGATATGTTGGTCCTTATAAGGTGATAAAGAGGGTTGGCAAAGTAGCTTAGGAGTTGAAGTTGCTTAGTGAAATAAATTTGGTTCATTCAGTATTTCATGTCTCTATGTTAAGAAAATGCATTAGTGATCCTAGTACTATTATGCCTCTTGATGTTGTAGGTGTTTTTGAGGATAACTTGACTTATGAGGAGATTGTGGTTCAGATTTTGGATAAACAAGTGAAGAGAATGAGGAATAAGGAGGTGACATCTATTAAGGTCCTTTAGAGGAACCAACAAGTTGAGAGTGCTACATAGGAGGCCTAGGCGGACATGCAAAAGTGATATCCTTTTCTCTTCCACTACATTCAAGCCCAAGGTACTAACTCTAAGCCCCCTATGTGATTTCAAGTCTTATATTTCAGCCCCTATGCCATTCATATGCATTCATGTTTAAGTTGACAAATCTATAATGATTTTACACTTATGCTGAGGTTTTTTAAATGATGTTTAAATGTAATGTTACATTCTTGTTGGGAAAGTTTTTGAAAATGTGCCTCAAAATGCCTAAAATTTTAAATTCTATATATTCTCAAAATCTGTGTGCAAGATAAAAAACCTGACTTCATGTCTTATTCAGGGGGTCAAAATTAGGGGGAAAAGGGTCTAACCCCAAATTAAGAGCAATCGATTAGCAATTTTAATTTTTGTAATTTTTCTTATCCAAAATCGATCAGCGACAACACCACGATGCACAACTATCGTGGGCATATGTTAATTTGGCCTCCCAATAAGTTTGCAAACCTGTGTAATTTGTTGCCAGTGATTTTTATCTTGGTCCAAGGCTTTGGGGTCTTGGGCCTAAGTAGTCTTAAACGTGTTTTTACCTATACTTAGTCTTATTTCACCCTCA
Organism: Solanum sejunctum; assembly: GCA_025642045.1. Taxonomy (NCBI): domain Eukaryota; kingdom Viridiplantae; phylum Streptophyta; class Magnoliopsida; order Solanales; family Solanaceae; genus Solanum; species Solanum sejunctum. Next base: position 30,458 of record JAOTQJ010145511.1, on the reverse strand, counting down.
CATCATCCTAAACATTCCCCAACACTCACTCAAATACTTAGCCATATTTTCACTCCCAAATTCAAGTCCCACACCCTCATCCTAAGCTAAGGTTTCCCTTCAAGGTTCTTCTTCAAGCTTCAAGTCTCCATCTCTAATCTTCACCAAGTTCATATCCAAGCTAAGGTATGTGGGTTTTTTTCATGGGTTCCTTTCACCCATGATACCTGAGCCTCCTTTTACTCAAATAGCATGATTTAAAGTTGATTTACAAATTAGTCTTACTTATTATGAAATTCACTTCACACTATGTTAAAGCTATGTGAAATTGTAACTGTTTTTCTATGTTTTGAGCTATAAATCTTTGATCTATTATAAGATTTGAGAAGGGGTTTTGATGTATATTGCTTGAGGGTATTGCAAGGTGTTGATTGATGATTCTATAATAAATGTTCTTGCATGACTTCATCTCTATATTTTATGATTTTACACTAGCATTACACACCCTCTAAGTGTTTGATCAAATGTCCGGATGTGGTTTCATGAGGAGTTAAAGGTCCAAAGCATGAGATATGATATGATTGACTATATGATGATGAGATGAGCTTGTGTATATGATATACTCCATATAAAGTGTTGCATTAAACTATGCTCGATGTAGGAGGGACAAAATCCCGGGTAATCAAGGTGGGGGTTTGTACTCATTAGCTGAGGTGGGGGTTTGTACACATCAACCATGTCAGAAGTTTGTAATTCACCACCATGGTGATAAGGTGTGATTATCATCAACCATATAAGGGGTTTGTACCACACCACCGAGATGATGGCGTGAAACCATCATCAACCAACCAAGGGGTCTGTACCTTGAAAATCTAGTTTGATCTCTTCCACACATATGATATCCTATATGAGCATGAGTTAATTAAGCATGTTTTCCTTATGCATTGATCATATATGCCATATTGATATATTATAACTATTGCCTATTGTATGCATTTCGATTATTATGCCTATCTTTTGTTGCATTGCTTCCTTCATACTTAGTACATTCAAATATAATAACGCATACTTTTGCCTACATGATATCACCATGTAGGAACTAGTGTCCAAGTTGATCATCCTTCTCCTCCACGTGGCTAGTTCGATATTACTCAAGCTAGTTGGTGAGCCCTTTATTTCGGGGACCTTAGTTTATGTTACTCTTATTACGTATTGAGATATTCTTCCTTATTGTCTATTTTGACTGTGAGGGTGCCCGGTTGCTTTGTCTTGGCCCTCGCTCTTATCTATATATTAGAGGTATTTGTTGGACATGATATATATCTATGCTAAGAGCCTTGACTTTATTGTTCTTGATATCTATGATATGAAAGTGTTTTCCCTTAGCTCCCATTGTCCCACTTTATTATCTCTTGATGCCTGTTATATTGCTTTCGCTATCAAGGATGTGTAATGCTGTTCTAAGAGGCTTGCTTGGGGTCCCTTCAGGTTTCACTTGTGCCGTGTCACACCTAGGTCCTAGGCTTGGGTCGTGACATTGTTGATATTTAATTGCTTTCGCAACCATGGATGTGTAATGATATGCTAAGAGGATTATTTTGGGTTCCTTCTTGGTTTTTTATTTATCATATCACATCTAGGCCCTAGGTTTATGTCCTAAAAAGATAGTATCAGAGAAATAGGCTGTTAATGGTCCTTGACATCCAACACACCGCGTCTATTAGAGTCTTATTGATGGTTGTGAAGTGCACTACAAATATGTATAAGAGGCTATGAGACATTTTAAAAAATATTTCTCTTCTTCTTCCTCTATGTCGTGCTACAGAAGTTAATGTAAAATTTTTCCCTAATAAATAGTATTTGCTATGCTAGATCATGCTTATCCCAAGAGGAAGAAGAGCCATCACTCCCAAAGAATAACCTGCTCATGAAGAGTTTTAGGATCTATTACCATACTAGCTCAAACTATGACTAATCAAATCAACCAAGGGACCCAAGCCCCTTATGCTCCTACTCTGGCATCTAGGGTAAGGTATTTCATGAGGATGAACCCACCGGAGTTCAATGGGTCTAAGGTGGATGAGGACCCTCAAGAATTTATTGATGGGGTGTACAAAGTGTTATCATTATGAGTGTTAGATCATAGGAGAAGGCAGAGTTGACGGTTTACCAACTCAAAGGGGTGGCCTAAATATGGTTTACTCAATGAAAAAAGGAGAAGGGGAACAACAATGTGATTCTTCTTTGGGAGGAGTTTAAGGCAACTTTCCTTAACTAGTTTTTTCATCTCGAGCTTAGGGAGGCCAAAATGATGGAGTTCATGAATTTAAAGCAAGGATCTATGAGTGTGAGAGAGTATGCCATCAAGTTCAACTAACTCTCCAAATAGCTCCGCAATTGGTTACTGACCCAAAGTCTAGAATGAACAAATTTGTGATAGGGATATCCAATTTAGTTAATGAGTAGTTTCATGTCACTATGTTGCTAAGTGACATAGATTTATCCCACCTAATTACAAATGCCGAACAATTAGAATGGAATAAGATTAAAAAAAGGAGTGGTGAGGCCAAAAGGGCCCATTTTGGTGGTAAATTAGCAAGTCTCAAAGGTGGCCAATTTTATCAAGGCCAAGGGTCTTCTTATGCTCCTATTAGAAGGTTTGCCAATGACAATCCAAGGGTCCAAGGTGATGGTGGGGTGATGCCTAATGCTATGTGTTCAAAATGTGGTAAGGGCCGTAGTGGTCTATGCTTGAGGGATACTAAAGCTTGTTATAGTTGTGGGGAAGTGGGGCAGAAGGCGATGGATTGCCCTCGTAACTGTAACAAAGGTAAGAATGTTTATCTACAAGGTACTAATATGGTTCCTAGGGAGAGAGGTGGCCAACAAGGTGGTTCCCTAAGGCACAATCGGTTCTATGCTCTCTAAGGGAGACAAGGGGTAGATGAGGTGCCTGATATTGTCACCGGTATGTTAAAAGTATTTGATTTTGATGTGTATCCATTGATAGTCCCAGGTTCCACTCTTTGTTTTTGTTACTCCTTTTGCTGCCAAAAAAGGTTCATGTTAAACCCAAATTATTGCCATATAAAGTTTCTACTCCCGTTAGTATATCTATTGTTGCTAAAATAGTCTATAAAAATTATCCTATTTGTATTTTGCATAAAATATTGCCTTGTTATTTTGTTGAGTTGGATATGGTGTATTTTGATGTCATTATTAGGATGGATTAGTTGTATACATATTATGCTCCTATTGATTGTAGAACCCATAGGGTCAAATTCCAATTCCTAAATGTTTTCATTCTTGAGTGGGAGAGTCATAATGTGGTGGTCAAGGGTAGATTAATTTCTTGCATTAAAGCTCATAAGTTGATTACTAAGGGGTGTCTCTATCATTTTATTAGGGTTAGGGATGTTGAGTCTAAGGTCCTTCCTATAGAGTCAGTTCCGGTGGTTAATGAGTTTTTTGATGTCTTCCCTAGTGATCTTCCCAGTGTTCCTCCCAAAAGGGAAATAGACTTTGGTATAAACCTCCTTCTCGATACTCAACCCATCTCTATTTCCTCTTATTGTATGGCCCTGACAGAGTTAAAGGCGTTAAACGAGTAATTAAGGAATTTATTAGAGAAGGGTTTTATTAGGCCAAGCCAATCACCTTGGGATGCACAGATGCTATTTGTGAAGAAGAAGGATGGGTCACTTAGAATATGCATTGATTATCGGCAACTTAATAGAGTCACCATCGAGAATAAGTACCCTTTACTAAGGATTTATGATCTATTTCACCAACTTCAATGGGCTAGTCAATTTTCTAAGATTTATCTTTGGTCCGGGTATCACCAAGTGAAGGTGAGGGAGTGTGATATTCCCAAGACAGCTTTTCAGACTAGGTATAGGCACTATGAATTCATGGCTATGTCTTTTGGATTGACCAAGACACCGACTATCTTCATGGATCTTATGAATAGAGTTAACCCTACCATGATTTGTTTATAGTGGTATTTATTGATGATATTTTGATCTATTCCCATAGTGAGGAGGAGCATGTGAGTCATTTGAGAGTAGTGCTACAAAAATGGAGGGAAGAGAAGTTATATGCTAAGTATGAGAAGTGTAAGTTTTGATTGTAAGAGGTTTCCTTTCTAGGTCATGTGGTATCGGGTGATGGTATAAAGGTGGATCCTAAAAAGACGGAGGTAATTAGAAATTGGCCTAGACCTTTGACTCCATCAGACATTAGAAGTTTCTTGGACTTAGCGAGTTATTACCAGAGGTTTGTGGATGGATTCTCTTCTTTTTTTCTCCTAGGACTAAGTTGACTCAAAAGAAATCTAAATGTGTATGGACCAATGAGTCTAAAAAGAGTTTCTAAACCTTGAAAGATAAGCTTGTCTCTGCTCCTATCTTGTGACTACTGGAAGGATTAGAAGGGTCTGTTTTGTATTGTGATACCTCAAGAATTGGTTTGGATTATGTATTGATGCAAAATGGTAAGGTGATAGCCTATGCTTCTAGAAAACTTAAGGTGCATGAAAAGAATTATCCTACCAATGATCTTCAATTTACTGCTATGGTATTTTCTTTGAAATTTTGGCATCATTATTTGTATAGAGTGCATGTTGATGTGTTTATCGATCATAAGAGTCTTCAATATGTGTTCACCCTAAAAGATCTCAACTTGAGACAACGAAGGTGGTTAGAGCTTCTTAAAGATTATAATATGAGTGAGCATTACCACCCCGATAAGGCTAATTTTGTGGCCGACACTTTGGATGGGTAGCCTAGCTTATGTTGATGATAGTGGTAAAGAGGTGGCTAGAGAGGTCCATCGGTTGGCTAAGTTGGGATTTAGGTTGGAGGAGGTTGACAATGGTGGATTAGTGATGGTTGATGGTTCCAAATCTTCATTGATCGAGGAAGTGAAGGCAAGGTAAAATCTTGATCCCGCATTATAAGAATTGAAGGCCTTGGTGAGAGATGGTAAGGTGGAGGTTTTCTCCTAAGGGGGAGATAGTGCCCTCATATACCAAGGTAGATTGTGTGTGCCTAATGTTGAGGACTTGAGAAAGTTGATTCTTGATGAGACTCATAATTATTCCTATTCTATTCACCCCGGTTCCACAAAAATATATAGAGATGTGAGGGATGTGTTTTGATGGGATGGTATGAAAAAAGACATTGCTAAGTTTGTGTTCGGTTACCATAATTGCCAACAAGTAAAAGTTGAACACTAAAGGTTGGGTGACCTAGCCCAAGATATAAAGATCCCTACTTGAAAGTGGGAGGAAATTAACATAGATTTTGTAGTTGGGTTGCCTATGACTAGAAAGGGTTTTGATTCTATTTGCATTGTGGTTGATAGAATGACAAAGTCTGCTCATTTCTTGCCGGTTAAGACTACTTATGAGGCTTAAGATTATGCTAGATTTTACATTCATAAATTGTTTAGATTGCATGGGTTGTCCTTGTCTATCATAACTGATTGTGGTGCTCAATCCATTTCTTAGTTTTGGAGGTCTTTCCAAAGAGGTTTTGGTACCAAGATTAAGCTTAGTACAACCTTTCACCCTCAAATGGATGGCCAATCTGAGAGAACCATATAAACTCTTGAGAATATATTTAGAGCTTGTGTTTTGGAGTTTAAGGATTGTTAGGATGATCATCTTCCATTGATTGAGTTTGCTTATAATAATAGCTATCGTGCAAGCATTGGTATGGCTCCTTTTGAGGCCCTTTATGGTAGATGTTGTAGATCATTGGTTGGGTGATTTGAAGTGGGAGAGATAACTTTGATAGGTCCGGATTTAGTTGTGGAGGCCTTAGAGAAAGTGAGGTTGATATGAGAGATGTTGAAAACAGCCTAAAGTCGTCAAAACTCCTATGCTGATGTGAGGAGAAGGGATCTTGAATTTAAGGTTGATAATTAGGTCTATTTGAAGGTTTCACCCATGAAGGGTGTAGTTCGTTTTAGTAAAAAGGATAAATTGAGTCCAAGATTTTTGGGTCCTTATAGGGTGTTGAGAAAGATTAGTAAATTGGCCTATGAGTTAGAGTTGCCTAGTGAAATAGACTTGGTTCATTCGGTCTTCTTTGTGTCTATGTTGCGAAAGTGTGTAGGTGACCCAAATGTTATTATACTATTGGATGTTATGGGTGTTGTAGAAGACAACTTGACTTATGAAGAGATTATAATATAAATTTTAGATAGATAAGTGAAGAGGTTAAGGAACAAGAATGTTGCTTCTGTCAAGATCCCTTGGAGGAATCAACAAGTTAAAAGTGCCACATGAAAAGCCGAAGCAGACATGAAAAAGCAATATCCCTATCTCGTCCATTCTACTCAAGCCTAAGGTACTAATCTAAGTCCCTTACATGATTTCAAGTCTTAAGTTTCAGCCCTCATGTCATTTGCATATATTCATGTTTAAATTAACAAGTTCATGGTAATTTCAACACTTACATTGAGATTTTTGAAATGATGTTTAAGTGCATTGTCTCATTCTTGTGTGGCCTGAAATTATCTTGCTTACTTCTCTTATATACGTTTCTTTGACATTCCGGGACGAATATTTCCAAGTTGTTAATATTGAAACGATCCAAAAAAGTGTCCAAAAATGTGCTTTAGAAGTGCCTATTAATCATAATTTCCATATATCTCAAAATTCGTGCGAGATATTAAAAATTCAACTTCATATTTGTGATCGAGGTAGAAATTAAGTAGAAAATAGGTATAACTCTAATTTTAGAGCAACCGTATCAAAATTTTATTTTTCCAAAATTCCTTATCCAGAATTGATCCGCACACTTGGAGTGAAGCGGCCAGGGCGCAAACCTATGCAATGTTGCCTTTCGTGTTGGGTCCATGTCGTGGACCTATGCATTTTGTTGCCAGTTTCTTTTTTAGTTCAGTCCAAGGCTTTGAGGCCTTGGACCTAAGCTTTCCTATGCGTAAAGCACCTATACTTGGTCATGTTCAACCCCATATTACTCAAGACATTTTCCAAAATCCTCTATAACACTTAGACAAGTATTTCACCTAAATTCTAGCATTCCAAACTCATCCCGGATCTTAAGGAATTCACTCAAGCTTTTGGTTCTCATTCCAATCTTCATCAAGGGAATCTCCAAAGTTAAGGTATGTTGGTTTCAACCATTGGATCCTTTCATCCATTGTGCTCGACCATCCTTTTTAAAAAAATTGCATGTTTCTAGGTTGATTTACGTATGGGTCTTATTATGAATCTAGTTATAAATTATGCTGGGGTTTCATAAAATTATGACTGTTTAAGCATATTTTGAGCTATCAATCTATGATCCATTATGTGATTTGATGAGGGATTTTGATATAACTTGCATAAGGTTATTACCAAGTGTTAGTGGGTGGTTTTATATTGATTTTTCTCATATGATTTCACTCTTAAATTGCATAATTTTGTACTAGTATTACATGCCCGCCAAGTGTTTGATAAAATATCCGATTATGAATTCTTGAGTTGTTGAAGGTCTAATGCATGACATATGAGTCAAGTGACTGTATAATGATGAAAGGAATGTATATATGTGTTGATTTCATGAATAGTATCTATAGTATTGCAAGTTGACCATGCCTCGTTCGAGGAGTAGTAGACCCAAACAACTATGTTGAGGGGTTTGAATCTCAATCGCCTCGCTCGGGGCGTGGTAGGCCCATGCAACCATGTTGGGGGATTTGTACCTCAATCGCCTCTCCAAGGGGATGGTAGGCCTTGGTCACTATATGATGGTCTCTTCCTACATATGTAATATGTTCTATATAAGCATATTTTACTTCAAGCAACATTTATGCATGTCATATTATTACTATGCTCATCCATTGCCTATATTTATGCATTTTGCTTATGTTGCCAATCTCTTATTGTATTGCACCCTACATACTTAGTACATTCAAACGTACTAACGCATACTCTATGCCTACATGATGTTACTATGTAGGAATTGAAGCTCCACTTGATCATCTTCCTCCTCCATGCGGCTAGTACTATCTTTGAAGCAAGTTTAGTGAGTCCTCAACTCCGAGGATGATATCTTTTGATATTATGTTATGCAAAGATACTTTCTTTTATTGTATGCTTTTGACTATGAGGGTGAGCCCTGAAAGTTGTCTTGGACCTTGCTCAATTCTAAGTTTAGAGGTGTTGTTGGACAAGTTATGTAATGATGCTTTGAGCTTTGACTCTCTTGACTCTTGTATGTTTTAAGCTATAAAAGACTCCCTTAGCCCCTTTTATCCTTATTTTATGCTCTTTTGTTGATGTTTAATTGCTTCTGCACCTACAGATGTGAAATAATATGCTAAGAAGCTTATTTGTGGTTCCTTTGGGTTTCCTATTCGCCATGTCACGTCTAGAACCTAAGTCCAGTTCGTGACAAGTTCTATTTTAGGTTTATGCAACTATAGAACAATCAATTGGTTATTTTGCATAGATTGGTATATAAAGAAGCAGTTGTGTAAAGGTGTTAAATAATGCCACGCTTTGTTGATAAACTTTTTGGTATGGTAATTGGAGATAAACTCCCCAAAAAACTACAGGCATGGTGGTTGTTGGTATGTAAAAAAAGCAATCTAGTTCTTGTATAAATTATTCTAACTTTAAAAATGAACATGACAATGAAAACATAATTAACATTTTTTTAAAAAGCTTATAACTAGGCATGAAAAAATAAAAAAATTAAAACAAAAGCATCCTAAAACAATAACCAAAAAAAATCTAAAATGGGAGCATCCAATTACATCAAAAAACAGTGAATACACCATATGCAATCAGTTTGTACATCATTCCAAAATGTACAAGACTTCCTCCTAGGAACATACTTAGATGTCGACACTCTTTCACTGCCCGAGACGGGTTCACCATTACTCTTAGGGTTCACCAAACTTGCTAACCACCTTTCCGATTACCTCGCTTTCACTAATTGCACCAAATCAATCTTCTTATTTTCATAGCCCCATAATAATGTCTCTTATCTTAGCCGACAAAATTCAGAGTCAATTGTTTTTCCTTTAATCTAGCCATAATCATACCCTTGACAGAAAAGTTCAGCAAAAACATATGTATATAGTTTACAATCATTACCTAAAAAAAAGGATAAGAGAAAAGATTAAAACATAATAGTAAAAAATTTAAAAGACAAAAAAAAATATTACTTAGAATCTTCAACTTGTTGTGGAGTGTTATCACAAGGAATATATGTGAGGTTATCTAAGAAGGCATAATCAATATAGTCTACTGAATTTTTTCAATCAATGTCATCTTTTTTTTTCATAAAATCTGGTTAATCAAAAAAAGGAGGAATAATATCTGACAAGTTCTTCTCCGACTGTAGCACAGAAGCAGTGTGGCTGGACCAACCTCGTTAAGTGAATCAAAAATGAAGAGACACCTACTTTGTACAGACAATACTATCAACAGCCAATGACAGTTTGCAGCAACATTAATAGAGATACGAACGTAGTTTACTTTATTTCATGACATATTTGCCAATATCGTATAACCCCTAATATATTGTGTAACATCATGGTCTTGGGTGATCAATGTACTATCTCTGTTGTTGGTGTTCCAAGTTTCATGGATTTGTTCAACCCAATTAATGAATATTGTATCAGTTCTCGTGACTCTATTTTGGATTGCATTATCATACTTGTATTTCTTACGCAAGTAGTGCATAAGGATGTTCATATGTTGTATTTTTATTAAAAAAAGAGAAAAAATACTTGTTAACTAAAAATAAAAAAATATGCACAACATCTGCACTAATAATGCATAGATATTTTAGAGATGTACTATCCTTAATATAAATATTTAAACCAAAAACGTCTAACCATGAAAAGACACATATTATACTAAGTTGTTACACCAAACACATAAATAATAAAGACACCACAAAACTAGCCAACACATCAACAGCTTCACCCAAAAAGTAACTGTCAGAACCAAACTAGTTGTCCCACCAAAAAAAAAAGAAGACATCCTTTGGTTATTTAACACACACACAATGGCAAAAAAAGAAACAAATACATACACAAAAATTCAAAGCCATGATTAACAAACTAAAACTGAAAAAAAATCATAAAATTCACTATCCTAAATACCAATAATAAGACAGAACAATCACCAAGCTTAATACCATTACATTCTATACTTAACTACCTTAGGAAAAATAATAATAACCAATAGATCAATATTTTTATCAAAAAATTAACCCTCAGTACCATAACTATTTTGCATAGTATTTAAGAGACTTAAAATTCATAGATTTGTACACGAAAAAAAATAATCGACACACCAAGATATTAATCAAAACAAACTAACAATTCATTAAATTATACTTAATAAATAATGAAAACATAATAAATAAGATTATCAAGTCAGTCCAAGTCTTTCTGGTAGTGACCATGATGTAAAATCCGTCCATCAACACGATCCTTTCGACCCCAAAATCAAATAAAGGATTTATCTTGTTGGATATGACAAGTAAAATCACTATTCTCCTAAAGAAATAAAAAATAAATAAGTAAATAATTAATGTAATCAAGTAAATTAAATTTTAAAAAAATACACAGGCCTGCCACGTTTTTCGATAATCTATCTTTAATCCACTTCTTAAAAAAGTCAACCAACTCTGAATCAACTTCAAATTCATGCTAGCGAACAAACAGGTGCTTCACGCCAAATATGACCAGCACGTTATCTGATTTACATGCAGAACTACTTAAGTTAATATATGGTGATTGTGCAAACTTCTCATGAGACTTTGTTCGAACCCGTTGAGTTGGTGTCAGATATGAAAATTTTTTTTCAAAGGAACAATTTGAGACTCTTTAAAATCAGGTAATTCAAAGTCATCCAAAGTAGAAGCCTTATGTGCAAATATTGTTGGTTCAGCAGATACTTTAAATGGGGCTCAAAGAGTTATTAAAATTTCATGAGTTGCACTATTATTAATTAAAATTGATTGTTTTTATAAGTAAACACTAACCTTCAACTCACAGGGGAGGATATTTGTCACCATATTGTTTACCTTGGTCATCGATGAAAAATCAGGAATAAGATAATTAAAATCACTGACATCTACTTCTACATGCACTAGAATGTCAGCCTTACCAACCTATATACAAGAAATGATGAATAACAAAAAAGATACCCAAAATAGACTTAAATTAAAAACAAGTCACATATTCCATAAAAATTTCAACCGAAAATAAAAAAATTAAAAATTAAATATTTTCACATACACATCAAATTGTAAAACAAACTCCGCATGTGTAGTGTGAAAAACATCTTAACACACAAAAATAGTGGATAACACCAAAGGGTAAATCAATTTTAAAATTCAATAATATAGTCAAAATAATAATCCAACTAAACATCATATATATAATGAAAATGTATTATCACACAATGATGGACTATGAACTATTATTAACAATCACATAATCTACACACTAACAAGTTTTACCAAAATTCTAATCATCGATGCCAAACTAATTGTGCACCAATAAGAAACCAACCAACACACCAATAAAATAATGTTGCACCAAAGAAAAGAACATCCATCATGCTGAATACCAGTGTACATTGTAAAAACTAATTTGAATACCATTAAATGAACAAAATATTCACCATACTAAATACCATCAATAATACTATTGTATATTATTAACAATTATGAACAAAAACTAACAAACCAACACTTATATAAGAAAGCTAACCTCAGTACAAGAATAATTGTGCACCAATGAGGAAACTAACTAACACACCAATATTTTAACAAAATATCTAACCTTTAATAATAAACTATTTGTACACCCAAGAAAAAATAAAAACATAAAAGCCATCATACTAAAAACTATTAAGAATTTCAACAACTAATCATAATACCAATAAAGAGGCACAATATTCACCATACTAAATACCAATCAAAATACCATCAAGTAGTGCAACTAACAATCACATAAAAAAATTTAATCAAGCCACCAACAGTTATACCAAAATGTTAAGCATCAGAACCAAAAATATTGTGCACCAATAAGAAAACTAACCAACACATCAACATTTTAACTAAAAATCTAACCATGAGTAACAAACTATATTCACTATTAAAAACCATAATGTTCACCATTTTGAATACCATTGTGCATTTCAAAGCTAACCTACAATACCAATAAAAGAAAAACAACATGTACTATCCTGAAATACTATCTGTAATACCATTATGTAGTGTAATTAACATCCATAATTGAAAAAAAATAAAGAAACCAACAACAAAAGAATGTATGATACTAGTTATAATACATTCCACACAACTTCTATTATAGTTCTTAACAACAGGTCTATACATGAATTTCTATGATACCTTATGTGCAACAATTTCTTCGTTCTTTATTCTTTCCCTTTGTATCAACTTAATCTCATTAAGTACATTCTTGAAACATTCATCTATGTAAACTTTTAATTTCCTAATTTGCATTTCAACCTTGACCTCTAAAGCTTTAAAGTTATTACGCACCTACAAAAATAAAAGAAGACAGAATATCAATACGAGAAAAATTAAAACTTTGAGGTTATAAATTTAAATATACTGACCAGCATGAAGTTCCCAGCAAGCTTTATAAAATTTCGAGCAATAACATCATCATTGCACTCACTACTGGAATGCGGATCATTAGTGTCAACAAAGTTCAAATCATCAAGCTACTCAAGTTCAAAAGTAGCCAAATTTTCTAATGTAAAAGAAAAATCTTAAAACTTATACTGCAAATATAACAAAAAAGGAAAAAAAGATTAATATGAATAAGAGGTAAGAATAAGCCCAAAAAAATTATTAAATGAGAACTACTTGATTGTCATACCGCCTAAACATTCCTCCTTTATTGCAACACTTGTAAAACCATATTTGCAGTAAAAATAAAAAATTATAAAATTTAACATAATCTGGGTCTTTAATAAGTTGACAGATCAAAGAATCCCTCGATCAGATAATGCATGTCTACCCCATGGGTATGTTGTGTAATATCCAGATTCAACCAACAAAAAGTGATCTAACGGAACAAAATATTTCTTGGGGGTGATGACAGAATGTAAGTACTAATGAAGTAAATCACAGCAATGCTAATGTTATGCCCCGAGTTCACACCCTAGGTGTGGCAGGCACCCAAAACTATTTCTGGTCCCAAGTGAATCACTTGACCTGGCTACTTTACTTAGGGGAAGACTTAATTAATAAACATTAGGCATAGGTAAGATATACTAAAGAAACTGCAATAGTCTGAACAATCTAAACAAAAGAAATATCCCAACAACATCTGAAAACAAAAATTGAAACACCTACATATAGTCCATGGAACCTCTACCTAGAATAGTCTGAAACAACTACGGGGAAAGGCCTACAGTAGACACAACTGAAAATAAAAATACTAAAAAAAACATAAGTAATAACTTTAAGCCTCTGACTGATAAGAGATCTCACAAATAGCTAGATGGATAGCTAGTCCTCAACAGAACGTACTGCTGAGGAATATACAGTATGTAAAATAACAGTGAACCTTGGGATAAGACAATATGCTCAAAGTAACTTAAACATGTCTCAAAATAAGATATCATAAGTAATAAATACAGTACATACTAAAAATAAAAAATATGCTAAAAGTTTGTATGTAGAAACTAGCATGCTTTAACTTGAGGAGTTTCTCTAACTGTTAATCATCACTATAAGCTTCGCGGTGATATAGCATCTTGGCCACGCTGCTAGAGCCATCCCATACTTTTCATGGGTATAGAAAGAAAACTAGGAAAGTGGATCTATCCCAAAATTGGGGTATCTTAGTGGTAATGAGGAGTTGTACTTTTGGTACAACCCTATCCTATGCTAGCTATGTAGTTTATGAGTTTAAGTTACTATTATACTCACTCAACACTACTCTGAAAATTACTTTTATAAGGCTCATAAATTAAAGAGTAAGAGTTATTAAAATATCTCTTTGATCTTTTGGGACTTAGCCTAACTTAGCTTTTATTAAACTTTTCTCATCTTGTCTCTTTTCTTTGACTGAGCATGGTATCATTATAAGTATCTCAAGAACATAAATGTATTGCCAAGGAACAATTGATTTTATACTCTACATGGGAGGTAAGGGGTTAGTGAGGTACCCGATAGTGTTACAGGTATGTTAAAAATCTTTGACTTTGATGTGTATGCTTTGATTGATCCGGGTGCCACTCTTTCCTTTATTGCCCCTCTTGTTGCTAAAAAGTTTTATGATTTCCCTGAGTTGTTGCATGCGTCATATGAAGTATCTACTCCTATTGGTGCCTCTATTGTTGCTGGGAACGTTTTATAGTAGTTGTCCTATTTGTATTTTGCATAAGTTGTTACCTTGTGTTCTTATTGAATTAGACATGGTAGATTTTAATATTATACTTAGGATGTATTGGTTGGATGCCTACTATGCTTTTATTGATTCTAGAATCCATAGGTTCAACTTTTAATTTTCTAATGAACCCATTCTTGAGTGGAAAAGTCAAGATGTGGTGGTCAAGGGTAGATCCATTTCATGCATTAAAGCCCATAAGTTGATTTCGAGTAGGTGTTTCTATCATCTTATAAGGGTTAAAGATATGGAGTCCAAAGTCCTTTCCATTGAATCGGTCCTTGTTGTAAATGAGTTACTTGATGTCTTCCCAAATGACCTTCCTGGTGTTCCTCCCGAGAGAGAGAGAGATTTTGACATAGATCTCCTTTTCAACACTCAACCTATCTCCATTACTCCTTATCGTATGGCCCCGATAGAGTTGAAGGAGTTGAAAGAGCAATTGAAAGGTTTGTTGGAAAAAGAATTTATTAGACCTAGTCAATCACCTTGGGGTGCTTCGGTGTTGTTTGTGAAAAAGAAGGATGGGTCACTTAGAATGTGCATTGATTACCGGCAACTCAATAGGGTTACCATAAAGAATAGATATCCTCTTCCAAGAATTGATGACTTATTTGACCAATTCCAAGGGGCTAGCTTCTTCTCTAAGATTGATCTTCGATCCGGGTATTATCAAGTAACGCTGAGGGAGTGTGATATTTTCATCATAGCCTTTCGGACTAGATATAGGCATTACGAGTTTGTTGTGATGTTGTTTAGGTTGACCAATGTGCCAACCATCTTCATGGACCTAATGAATAGGGTCTTTATACCTTACCTTTATTCCTTTGTTGTGGTCTTTATTGATGACATTTTGATCTATTCTCATATAGGGAGGAGCATACGGGTCATTTGTGGGTTGTGTTGCAAACATTGAAGGAGAAGAGATTGTATGCTAAATATGATAAGCGCAAATTTTGGTTGAAAGAGGTTGCACTCTTGGGTCATGTGGTGTCGGGGGATGGTATAAAAGTGGATCTTAAGAAAACCGATATGATTAGAATTTTGGCCTAGACTATTGATCCGATCAGATATTAGGAGCTTCTTGGGTCTAGCCGGTTACTATAGAAGATTTGTGAAAAGGCTTCTCCTCCATTGCTTCCTCTATGACCGAATTGACTCAAAAGAAGGTTAAGTTTATGTGGATCGATTAATGTGAGGAAATTCCAAACGTTGAAGGATAAGACTGTGTCCGCTCCTATATTATAACTATCGGATGGGCTTGAGAGTTTTATTGTGTATTGTGATGCATCTAGAGTTGATTTAGGTTGTGTGCTAATGCAAAATGATAAGGTACAGCTTATGCTTCTAGACAACCCAAGGTACATGAAAGGAACTACTCTACCCATGATCTAGAGTTAGCCGCCATGATGTTTGTATTAAAGATTTGGCATCACTATTTCTATGGGATGCATGTGGATGTCTTCACCGATCATAAGAGCCTCCAATAGGTCTTCACTCAAAAAGATCTCAATTTAAGGCAAAGAAGGTGACTGGAACTTCTCAAAGATTATGACATGAGTGTGCATCATCATCCGGGTAAGGGAAATATGGTGGCGGATGCTTTGAGTAGGGTGTCCATGGGTACCCTATCTCATATGGATGGTGGTGATAGGGAGATGGCTAGGGAGGTGCATGGATTGACTAGGTTGGGGGTTAGGTTCGAAGAGGTTTGTGATGATGGTGTTATGGTTATTGATAGGTCTAAGTCTTCTTTGATTGATAAGGTGATATCAAAACAAGATCTTTGACTCTTCCTTACTTGAATTGAAAGCCTTGGTGAAATAGGACAAAGTAGAGATTTTTTCTCAAGGGGGAGATGATGCTTTTAGGTGCTAAGATAGGATGTGTGTGCCTTATGTTGATGGTTTGAGGGAGAATATCCTTGATGAGGCCCATAATTCTTCTTATTCTATTCACCTTGGTTCCACCAAAATGTATAAAGTCTTGTGGGATATGTATTGGTGGGGAGGAATGAAGAGGGACGTTGGTAAATTTATTTGTGATTGTCATAGTTGTCAATAAGTCAAAGCCAAACATCAAAGGCCGGGTGGCCTAACCCAAGACATAGAAATTCCTACTTAATAGTCGAAGGTGATTAATATGGATTTTGTGGTTGGGTTGCCCAAGACAAGAAGAGGTTTTAATTCCATTTGGATTGTGGTTGATAGGATGACAAAATTGGCTTACTTTCTACCGAGTAAGACTACATATGAGGCTAAAGAGTATGCAAGTTTGTACATCCATGAGTTAGAGAGGTTGCATCAGGTTTCTTTATTCATCATATCGGATCATGGTACATAATTTACTTTACACTTTTGAAGGTCTTTTTAAAGGGGTCTTGGTACCAAAGTTCACCTTAGTACGACCTTCCACTCCCAAATGGATGCCCAAGTCGAAAGGATAATTCAAACCCTTAAAGATATGCTTAGGGCATGTATATTAAAGTTGAGGGATAGTTAGGATGACCATGTTTCTTTGATTGAATTCTCATACAACAATAGCTATCATTCTAGTATCGGTATGACTCCATTTGAGGTTCTCTATGGGAGATGTTATAGATCATTGGTAGGTTGGTTTGAGGTTGGAGAGAGAGATTTATTGGGATTGAATCTGGATATGGAGGATATTGAGAAGGTTAAGATGATTAGGGAAAGGCTTAGGACAACCCAAAGTCGTCAAAAATCTAATGACAATGTAAGAAGGAAGGACTAGAATTCCAAGTGGGTGACTAGGTCTATTTGAATATTTCTCCAATGAAAGATATGGTCCATTTTGATAAAAAGAGGGAGTTTATTCCAAGGTATGTTGGTCTTTATGAGGTGATAGAGAGGACTGACAAGGTATTTTATGAGTTGAAGTTTCCTAGAGAAATGAATTTGGTTCACCCTGTGTTTCATGTCTCTATATTGAGGAAATGTGTTGGTGATCTTAATGCCATTGTGCCTCTTGATATTATGGGTGTTATTGAGTATAACTTCACTTATGAGGAGGTTTCAGTTCAAATATTTGACAGGAAAGTAAAGATATTGAGGAACAAAGATGTGGCATCCGTTAAGGTCCTTTGGAGGAACCAACAAGTTAAAAGTGTTATATGGGAGGCCGAAGCGGACATGCAAAAGTGGTATCCTTATCTTTTCCACTCCACTCAAGACTAAGGTACTAATACAATGTCCCCTATATGATTTTGAAGTCTTATGTTTCAACCCTTATGTCATTCATATGCATTCATATTTAAGTTGAAAAGTTTATGGTGAGTTTACACTTATGTTTGGAATTTGAAAATGGTGTCTTACATGTTATTTGCATCTAGTTGGGGCTGATTTTGTTGATGATCACTCTTGTATTGTACATCTCTTTTGCATTGGGGGACGGATGTTCCCAAGGGGAAGATATTATAACGACCCCAAAAAATGCCCAAAAATGTGCCTCAAAATGCCAAAATTTTAATTTTCATATATCTAAAAATTCATTTAATAAGAAAATTTGACTTCAGATTCTTGTTCAGGGGTCCAAATTAGGTGAAAAAGGGTCTAACCCCGATTTAAGAACAAAGATTTAGCAATTAAGAAGTTTCAAAGTGCAATTTCCAGAGGGGTTTTGGCGTCCCCCTCGCGATGCGCCCCTATGTATATTTGGAATTTTTCAGCTTCGGTCCAAGACTTTAAGTCTTGGGCCTAAAAGCTTTTATACGTGTTTTTACTTATACTTAGTCATATTTCACCCTCATACTACCCTAAATATTTTCCAATACTCACTCAAATACTTAGTCACATTTTCACTCCCCAAACTCAAGTCTCAAACCCTCACCCCAAGCTAAGGTTCTCCTTCAAGGTTCTTCTTCAAGCTACAAGTCTCTATCTCCAATCATCACCAAGTTCATCACCAAGCTAAGGTATGTGGGTTTCTTTCATGGGTTCCTTTCACCCATGATATCCAAGCCTCTTTTTATATAAATTGTATGATTTAAAGTTGATTTACAAATAGGTCTTGATCATTATAAAACTCACTGCACACTATATTAAAGCTATGTAAAGTTGTGACAGATTTGCTATGTTTTGAGCTCTAAATCTTGAATCTAATATTGGATTTGATGAGGGATTATGATATAATGACTTGGGGTGTTGCAAGGTGTTGATTAATGGTTTTACAATAGATTTTCTCTCATGATTTCATCTCTAAATTGCATGGTCTTTTACTCTATTATACACCCACAAAGTGTTTGATAAAATGTTCGTCTAGGGTTTCTTGAGGAAATAAAGGTCCAAAGCATGAGATATGACATTAATGATGTTATGATGATGAAATGATCTTATTTATATGATATACTCTATATAAAGTGTTGCATTAGACCATACCTGGTCCGGGGAGACAAGAGCCCGGGTAACCATGTTGGGGGATTATGCTCATCAACCATATGAGGGACTTATAATTCATCATCGTGTTGGTAAGGTGTGATTACTATCAACTATATGAGGGGTTTATATCACACAACCACCAATTGGTTTATACCTTGAACAACTTGCTTGGTCTCTTCTACACATATGATATCCTATATGAGCATGGATACTTAAGCATGTTTTACTTAAGAATTGAACATACATACCATATTATTATATTATGTCTATTGCTTAATATTATGTATTTTGATTATGATGCCTACTTATTTTTGCATTGAATCCTACATGCTTAGTACATTCAAACATACTAACACATACTCTATGCCTACATGATGTCACCATGTAGGAACCGATGCCCAAGTTCATCCTCCTCCTCCATGTGGCTAGTTTGGTGCTATTCAAGCTAGTCAGTGAGTCCTCCATTTCAGGGACCTAGTCTATGCTCACTTAATATGTATTGAGACTCTCTTTTTATGTTCTATTTGACTATGAGAGTGAGCCCGCTTATTTTGACTTGACCCCCTCTCTTATCTATGTAGTAGAAGTGTTTGTTGGACATGTTAAGTATCTATGATATAAGTTCAACTCTTATCTTTTGACCACAATATTGTGCAAGCTTTTCCCTTAGACTCATTTTCTCCATTCTGTAATCTTTGAATGCTTGATTTATTGCTTCTGCGACCAATGATATGTAGTGATGCTTTATGAGGCTTGTTTAGGATCCCTTTAGGTTCCCTTGCATCATGTCACGTCCAGGCCCTAGGCTTGGGTCGTGACATAGGTTCATTAGCAAATGAAGATGCTGGTCCAAATATCCTAGGCTGAAAGGATGAATGATTGGCATTTCCAACTTCCTTCTTGCTTGTCTCTTAGCCGGATGTCTTATCCCTTTTGTTTCTGAACTCCTCCCTATCCTGAATTTTCTCCTCCTATAATTAGTGCACATAAGTCATCAAGCGAGCTATTTCCATATCCCCAATCAGCATAGTATTTCTAGCCTCTGGCTTAGACATCCGAAAGAACCCTGACACAAATAGATCCATCATGTGTGTATGTTTGCCATCATAGTTAGAGCATAATAGGATAGCAGAGTGAATTTAAGCTTGTACTCCCGCACGATCATATCTTCCTTCTTCATATTCAGAAACTTCCTCACTTTAGTCTGCCTCAACTCTCAAGGAAAGTACTTCCCAAAAAGGCCTCCTAAAACACTGCCCAACTCAAAGTTGGCGCCCCTTCTGCTCTACCTCCCTTCCATTGATCAAACCAAAGTTTAGCTACTCCTTTGAGCTAGTAGGCAGCCAACTCAACTAGCTCAACATCATATGTGTGCATAACCTGAAATACTTTCTAGAGCTCCTCAATAAAGTTTTCAGGATCCTCCTTCAAATTAGACCTCGTGAACTCAAGTGGTTTCATCATTCCAAACTCACAAACCCTGGTGATATCTGAACCATCATTCTTGTCATCTCCCTATTGACCTCCCTGTGTTATGATTGCCTATGCCAAAGTCTGGATGACTTGGCAAAGCTCAGCATTCGAGATGTCTGTTTGCGGTGGTTGCTTGGGCAGGCACAACTAGACCTCTAAGTCCTTTCATAAATTAGCCCACGCTGGTTTGCATTTAGCCTGGATGGGCACCCTCTATCCCTTGTTGGTCCAACAGCTCTAATGAAGGCATGATCTGAAAAATAAGGCGTGAACACACGAGTTAGAAGGGACTTAACAGAGGTAAAATATGAAGCACGAGAGGGAATAACAATTGATAGTGACACTTCCTGATGCCCTATAGCCTCCCTATTATAGATGTGGCGCAGTTCACACCAATAATATAGACTTTACTAGATACGGTTCCATAGACTCCCTAGAACACTTAAACTCTGTGCTCTAATATCAAGTTTGTCATG
The DNA here is from genome assembly GCA_025642045.1 of Solanum sejunctum. NCBI lineage: Eukaryota > Viridiplantae > Streptophyta > Magnoliopsida > Solanales > Solanaceae > Solanum > Solanum sejunctum. The sequence continues at coordinate 9,724 of JAOTQJ010145511.1, read as the reverse complement.
CCCCGAGTTAATACCCTAGGCATGGTCGGCACCTATAACCATTTCTGGTCTCAAGCGAACCACTTGGCCTGGCTACTTTACTCAGTGGAGGACTTAATTAATAAACATTGGGCATAGATAAGATAAACTATAGAAACTACAATAGTATAAAAAATCTAAGCAAAAGAAATATCCCAACAACATTTGAAAAAATGAGAACTGAAACATCTATCATATAGTCTATGGAACTTCTAAATAGAATAGTTTGAAACAACTACCGGGATAGGCCCACGGTAGCCACTATTGAAAAGAAAAATACTAAAGAGAACATAATTAATGACTTCAAGCCTCTGACTGAGAAGAGGTCTCACAAATAGCTAGATGGATAGTTGGTCCTCAATGGAGCATCTACTGCGGAACTCTATCACCTGCGTCTGCATCATAAAATGATGCAGGTCCAGAGGATGTCAGTACATAGAATGTACGATATATAAAATAGCCAAAACGGCACTCAGGATAAGACAATATGCTCAAAGTAACTTAAACATGTCTTAAAATAAGATAGCATAAGCAATACATGTAGCACATACTGAAAATTGAAAAATATGCTAAAAGTCTGTATATAGAAACTAGCTTACTTTAACTTGGGGAGTTTCTCTAAGCGACAACCATCACTATGAGCTTTGTGATTATACAACATCTTGACCACACTGCCAAAGCCATCCCATAATTTGTCGGGGTCAGGAACAAAAACTAGGGGAGTGGATCCACCCCAAAACATTGCCATATCAGTGGCAATTTGTAAATTTGGTACAATCCTATCCTACACTGACTATGTAGTTTATAAGTTCAATTTATTATTATTTTCACTTACATCGGTGCTTAATACTACTGCTAAAATAACTTTTAGAATGCTCATAATTTAAAGAGTAAGAGTTCTCAAAATATCTCTTTGATCTTTTGGGACTTAACCCAACTTAGCTTTTCTTAAACTTTTCTCATCTTATCTCTTTTGTTTAACTGAAAAGGGTATCATTAAAAGTATCTCAAAAACATAATTGCATTACTCAATTATCGTGCAAATGCAAAGCTCTTAAATAATTCTTAAACTTAACTCAAGCTGTGAACTTTATAACTTTTCATAAAATAGATATAGGGTTCTCATGAATACAACAATAACCATAAATCTTGTCTCAATAACTTAACTTAGTGCTAAAATAAGTAAAAGATATGATCTTCATCAAAAAGAATGCAAGAACAAGAATCTTGAAGAAATTCACTAGTGATGGAGGAAAATTGATCTCAACTCAAAAATATGAATCTTGTGTAAAGATTTGTAGTCAAAGATACTAAAACATATGTAGGATAACTTTTGGAGGGCCTTAGATGCCTTGAAAATCAACTTCTTGGAAGAATTGAGAAGTATTCTCGAAAGCCCTAACTTTGCCCCTTTGAAACTATGGTCTAAGTTCTTAGAGTATTTTAATATTAATGAGATGAGATAGTATATTCTAGGAGTCTGTTTAGGTGAAAACGGACTAGTTTAGGCATAAAAAGGTGAGAAAAGTCAAAAGTACCCCTTTTAAAGATTATAGTTCGGGTTGCGTACGAGCTCTCTACAACCTGTAGAGGCTCCTACGACTCGGAGGGGACCTTTTGTGAAGTTTTGGACAATTTTTAAGGTCTCTGTAACTTTCTACGAGCCCCCTGATACGATCCGTAGTTGGATCTGTGAAGTCTAGGGCTAAAAATTTAACTTCTCTGACTTTTCCATGAGATACAAATATGGGTCATACTTGTCACGACCCAAGCCTAGGGCCTAGACATAACACGGTGAATAGGGAACCCGAAGGAATCCCAAACAAGACTCCTAACATATCAATCACACATCCTCGGTCGTGAAAGAAAAATAACAATATCAAGAGATTTAAGTAAGTATAAAGGACTAAGGAAAGTCTTTGATAACCATAAAACATTCAAGAGTCAAGATTATAGCATAATTATAGCAATTGTTCCAACAACAGCTCTAGCATAGATTGGGCAGCGGCTAAGACACTTTCGAGCTCACCCTTATAGTATCAAAGTTCAACATAAAGATATAACAAAAGTAAAAGTGCAAATCTAGTATCCCCGAACTTGAGGACTCACCAAAAGCTTATCTTCAAGATGTCAAAACTAGCCACGTGGAGGATGATCGTGAGGAGCTCCGATTTCGACATGGTAACATCATGTAGGCATAGAGTCAGTCTTAGTATGTTTTAATGTACTAAGTATGTAGGATGCAACACAACAAGAGATAGGTAATATAGTCAAAATGCATAGGCATAAGCAATGGATAAGTATGATAGCAATATGGCATGCATGATCAATGTTTGAAGTAAAACATGCTTGTAAAACATATAGCTTGAACATATAGATTACATATGTAGGAAGAGATCATATCTATCATAGACCAAGCAATCTATTACTTGGAATCCAAGGCATATCACCCCCTTGTAAGGTGATTGAGACATATCACCCCCTAAAAAAGGTGATTGAGGCATGTCACCCCCTCAACAAGGTGATTAACTACTTGCGACATTAAAAATAATTTTCATGAATCCAACGCATATATACATTTCTTTCATCATCATAAAGTCATTTGACTTATAAACCATGCAATAGATCATCAATAACTCAAGAATCCTTAACAAGGCATTTTATCAAACACTTGACGGGTATGTAATGCTAGTTCAAAACATGCTAAAATAGTCAACATTTTATGAAACCCCAACATAGTTTATAATCAAATTCATAATAAGAGATACCCATAGATAATTCAACTTGAAAACATACAATTTATATGAAAAGGAAGGTTGAACACCATGGGTGAAAAGACCCAATGGTTCAAACTCACATACCTCAAACTTGGAGATTTCCTTGATGAAGATTTGAATGAGAACTTCAAGCTTGAATGAAGTTCTTGAAATACACAATTGATTTTGGAACACTTGAATTAGGGTGAAATATTTGGCTAAGTTTTAGAGAGAGTTTTGGGTAATGTCTTGAGTGATATAAGATTGAAAAATGACCAAGTGTAGGTATTTTTATGCATAGGAGGGCATGGACCCAAGACCCCAAAGTCATAGGCTAAAATAAGAAAACTGAGAAAAAAATATACTAATCCGCGCCCTTGGCGCTTAGCGGCCAGGGAGCGGATCCTCATTATTTTTCATAAATTTTGAAAAATGAAATTTCGCTACAGTTGCTCTAAAATCAAGGTTTACCCATTTTCACTCAATTTTGCCCCCCGATCACAAATATGAAGTCAAATTTTTGATATCACGCATGAATTTTAAGATATATGAAAATTACAATTATGGACATTTTCGAGGCACATTTTCGAGGCATTTCAGTACTTCGAATTACCACCCATAACTGGATTTTGTAATACAACTCTGCACTGGCAGACCTCAGTAAAATGGTCATAACTTTTGACTCCAAATACCAAATAAGGTAAAACTAGTTGTGTTGGAAAGATAATTCAAAGAGCTTTCATTTGTGCTAAGAGTTATGGTCATTTAAATTGGACCCTTACATAGTCTAAGGTTAGAAACTCATTTTATAGGAACGTTTTGAATTCGACTAAGTACTAGGTCTCTTATGAACCTAATACACTTCCTACATACAAGAGTGAGGCTTGAAACATAGTTACTTATGAGGATAGATTTATGGGGTGTCATGTTAAATACATCCTCAATCTCAAACAAACCTGCCTTGAAGGCACTAATCAAATGGTGCTTTTCTACACCCTTATCGCATGCCATCGGGAAGTATCGTCCAACGAGCTTTGATTTTTCAATCAAATCATAGGTGTAATCATCTACTGTACAACATTTCAAACCAATAATAGTCCAAAATTCTCTAATACCAAATCTTAGGTCTTTGCCATCAAAATTAAATATAAATACTTCACCAATCTGGTGCTTGTTCTTGAATGATGAACCAAAGCTCGAATGAATTATGATTGTACATTCAAGGGTGGCAGATCAAATAAATAACAAAATGGACCACTTTTAAATAAATCAAGCATATTATACCTTGATAAAAACATAGTTATTTCATGAAATACATTATCATTAACATACAAGCACCAACGAGAGAGTTTTTGATTGTTCTGAAATGGTCCAAAAAAAAAACTAAATTGTAACTAACCAAAAAGTTAACACAAAATAGAAAATAATAAAATACACATATAAAAATATTCAAAAATATCTTTGGGTCATCTTTCAATTTCCTTGTTCTTGCTTCCCAGGTTTCTTTTTTTAGACCTGGAAGCGACATTGTCTTTATTCCCAATGGATTTCTAACCAAAAAATGTATTAAAAATAAAGGATTCTCTCATTTAGAATAAAAATATTTTAACTAACAAAATACCTTGGCATTGACAAGAGTGGACGAGTTAAGCCCTATGTTCATCTTGGCTCTCCTTAAAATTGGAATTTCATCCTCAAAATCATTATCGTGGGGTATATTGCTCTCATGCATAGGCTTCTTACCCTTTCTTTTCGAACTTACATTAACCTTACTCTTGCTAGAACTAATATTGATGCATTAATCCTTCTCTTTGTTAACACCATTTTCGTCGTTCTTTTTTGTGGTGATGTTGTGTAAGCATCACCTCAAAGCTAGGTCTAGAGAAACAACGTCGAGTGCTCTCAACGAAAATAACATCACTTTGGAACCTTGGGCGTTTTTTAATAGGTGTGCCCTCCATAGTTATTCTTTCTTTGCCCTCATGAAAGAACACTACATAGAAATAAAAAAAAAATTATTACACATATACAAGCATTCAAATAAACAAATCTATAATTTGTTTCAATACAAGAAAATTTTATTTAAAAATAACGGTTTCATTGAATTTTTGAAAGAAAATTTGGCTTTGCTTCAATGAAGAGGTTTTGGTTCAAACAAAGCAAAAAGTGAAGGTAAAGGGATTGGGAGACGCGCCTGCAAAGGTTGTCGTGTGTCAGTCGATGAGATAAAAAATCAAATTAAATTAATAATTTGTGAAAGGACCAATTGGAATTAACATTATTTAATAAAATGAAAAAAGTACAATATATTCAGCATATTTATGGTAAAGTACAGCGTAGTCAGCATATATATATATATATATATATATGATATACTTTGGTAAATAAAAAATTGCTTGTAATTCCTAGTTTAAAGTGCCCATTCTTGTAAATTTCCTGAAATCAAATTGTGAAAATTAGACTTGAAATTTGAATTTCTATATTTTACATCTACAGATTACCTTTTACGGTTCGTGATTTATTTTACTTGTTATAGATCCTAGCTTGTGGAATGGGTGCTAAGATTCTAAGATTGCAGATCTTTGGATACAAACTCTATCTGCGAATCATAGACCCTTCTACGTTTCATCCTGCATGATCATAGAAAAAGTACTGATGCTCAAATTTGTAGTATTGATTCCACAATATTTCATCTATGATCGGTGGATGACTTTATAGGCCATAAATGACGTTCATAGAACCCTACTATTGCGAAAGCATGATTTCTTTTCTAACTTCCTAGGTTTATTTAATTAATCTTTTTTGGGTGTTACAACAATCTTATGTTTATAGTATCATTGAAGTTAATAATTCAGTTAATGATCATTGTATTTATATAAGCGATCTCTTATTTTTTTGTTTCATGATCTTTTGTGCTTGAGTAAAAATATCTTGAATCTCTTGTAAAATTGAGTGTTTGAAGATCAAGGTCTACGATCAATATTCTATGGGTTGTAGAATGACTCATCCCACTAGGTCTTATTAAAAGTCATAAGATTTAGTTTTTAGAACTTGCGATCCACAAAATCCTTCTATGGCTCGTAAACATTTCTATGGGTCATGAAATCAAGTTATGGAAATTAGACTTCGGATTTGAATTTCTAAACTTTACATCTATGGATCACTTTCTATGGTTCATGATTTATTTTACTTGTTATAGACCCTAGCTTGTGGAATGGTGCTAAGATTCTGGGTTTGCAGAACTTTGGGACTACAGACTCTATCTACAAGTCATAAACCCTTCTATGGATCATCCTGTATGATCATAGAAAAAGTATTGAGGTTCAGATTATAGCATTGATTCCACGAAATTCCATCTATGGTCAGTGGATGACTTTACAGACCAAAAATTTCGTTTATAGAAGCTAACAGTAGTAGAAACAACATTTCTTTTCTGACTTTGTAGGTTTATTGAGTTAGATTTTTTTTTTTGGTGTTACAACAATCTAATGTTTACAGTATCTTTTAAGTTAATGATCGTTTTATTTATATAAGAGATCCCTTATGTTTCTATTTCATGAGCTCTTGTGCTTAAGTAAAACTCTGTTAGATTTCTTGTATAAATAAGTTGAAGTTATTTCTGTCGTATCTCTTCTATAATTTGTACGATAACTAGTTAAGTCTTTATTAATGTGTGATAAAATATGTAGGCATAGTTGCAAGATGATTTATCACCTATACCTATGAAGTTGAATTTCATTTTAAATACAATTCAAGATGAAATTGATTATGTTTAGAAAAGTTCAAGATGATCCTCCACCACCTATACATATAACAAAGTTTTGAAATCTTTGAAGCTTCAATGATCTTTACCTTTTTTATTGATTTTGAATCTTTCACTACGGTTGAAGTCATAAATCCGCTTGGTTCGCCTTTTGGCTGTCACAATAACATTAGAGCATGCAATTACATTTTCTCCTTCAGTGAGACAATAGTCATTCGTAAATGATTGACCAAAAAAAATAGTATTGCATTGTATGCCTCGAGTATTCATATGTGTGCTTCTATCATCAATTAATTGTGAAAAATAGAGGTTCTCCGTAATACCAAAAAGTTTCTCACTTAGAATTGAGAAATAAAAGATACGATGTGAAAAATGCACTAAAGCTAACCAAAAAATAACCAGAAATACACCAACACCAATACAAAAAACTTGACCTATTTCAAAGGAGCATCATTTAAAAGTGGATTACTAATTAATTAAGGTGAAGCATCATTTCGTTGATTATAATAATTTTGAAGTTGATCCAAAGTTGGCTGAATCTTTTAAAAAGTGGATTACTGATAGATTATCAAAAAAAACGTGACAGATTTGTGCATTTTTTTATTTAATATAATTCCTTACATTATTTATTTAAAAATTTATGTTGTTTTCTTTTTTTACGAGCCAAAGATTTACTATTTTTGGCTTTGAGATATGATAGAATAAAGCAAAGTGGCTCTTTAAACTGTCTGTGCTTCTTTCAATTGTGAAGTAGCAGTTAGTCAATGCAACTTTCGACACTTATCATGGGTCATCCGGAAATAGTTGCGCTATGTTTTTAAACATAGGGGTCAGGTTGCGTACATCTGACCTCCCCTTACCCCGCAATGGGCGGGAGCCTTTGACCCATTGGGGTAATGTTGTTGTAGTGCTTTTACAGCTTTATCGAACAAGATAACTCCTCAGTTTGATTGTGGAGTTCAAAAAGTTGACTTGATGGAGTAGTTTTATGTCATGTTCATTACCGGACAACCTTGGACTTACTCGGTAAGCTTATTTATTATGTTTTCATTATTTATTAAGTGTTATTTATTTAATGGTTGATTCTTTTGATGAAAATATTTGATATGTTTTTCTTTTTGTTCTTGAAATTTATTAACTTTAAGCCTGTTAAGTTTTTACGCGTTATACCTTTTGGTTCTGCGGGATATTTCTTTTAAAAAATAGTGATGTGTTGATTTTTTGAATTCTATTTATTTAATTTGGTTGTTAAGTCATCAACAAAATGCAATCAATATGATGTTTGTTATGTGTTCTGTTTCATGTCCTTGGTGATCAATATCATGATTATATGAGTTTTTCTTTTTCCAGTTTCCTCTGTCAATCATGTATGTGCATTTCTGTTGTACATTTTCATTAACAAATTATTTTTTTGGTTGCCCCGATTATAGTTGTTCATATATTTTTATTATAAGCTATATATTCTCATATTTTTTCCTGATAATATAGCATGTGAATGTCATTATGTACTATCTGCATAAGAAATGTAAGTATGATAATGCAATGGAAAATAAGGTGATGATGACAAACACGTTCTTCATTAATTGGATTGAACAAATCTATGATATTTGGATTAGTAATGATAGGGATAACATATTGATCACCCAGGATCATGATGTTGCACAATATATTAGGAATTTCAAGATTTTGGCAAATACGCCATGGGATAAAGTGGATTATGTTTGTATCCTTGTTCATGTTCCCTTCAAATATTATTGGTTATTGGTAGTTTTTTCTATACAATGTAGGTTTTTGTTCATTTTTGATTCACTTAGCGATATCGGGGATGCCCACAATGCTGCGATGATACAGTTGCCGCAGAAGTTGGATGTTATTATTCCTTTCTTTTTGGTTAGTACTGAATTTTATGAAAAAAAAATGATATTGACTGAAAAAATTCAGTAGCCTATGTTGATTATGCATTCTCGAATAGCCTCACCTTTATTTCTTGTGATAACATTCCCCAGCAGGTTAAGGATTCCAAGTAAGTAATATTCCTTGATCATTTGTCTCCTTTTTTGTGTGTGGCCTTAACCTTTTTTTTCTCCTATGCAAAATGATTGTGGATTGTATATACATGCATTTTTTCTAAGTTGATATGTGAAGTGTATGACTATATCGAGATTGGAAGAAAAATATTTGACCCAACATTTTCTTGATTGAAATATGGGACATTGTTATGGGACTATGGCTATAAGAAGATTGATTCTAGTGCAATTAGTAAAAATGATGTGACTGAAAAGGTGGTTAGTAAGTTTGGTGGTCCTACAAGCAATCGTGTGCATGTCAAGAAAAGTGAAAGAGTGTTAGCGTCTAAGTATGTTCCTAGGAAGAAGTCTTAGAACTCTTTGTTATTAAAAATTATTTTTGTTTGGTGTATAGTCTGTCTTTTATTATTGATGGATATTTAATATTTTACACCTATTTTTGACTTTACTGGTTTATCATCTGACCGACTAACTTTATACTCTTGTCATCCATAATATAAGTTAGTTATAAACTATTATTTTTAAGTTATTCTTGTGATGTTTGTTAACTCTTACAGTTAGTGTAAACCATTCATGAAGTATAGTGATTCATTTTTTTACATACCAAGAAATCTCATTTTGCCTAAATTTTTTTTTGGGGGGGTGTTTGAATTCAATTAATACAACAGGTGAATTCATCAACTGCAAACCATTTCATTTAAATGCAAGGCAAGTTACATCAGTCTTTCTACTTTTCAAAAACTCTATAAAAATTCTTTTTACAATACTATTGTCAATTTATACTTATGAATAAACACCAAAATATGTCATATACTCTAATTTTATATAACTATAAAATTTTATTATATAATTATACACACTAAACTAATTCAAGTTTTCATCCTCTACGTCTAAATTAAACAAAAACAAACAAACAAACAAACAAATAAATAAATAAATAATAATAAGGCATCACCTTCATTATACCATTAAAAAGAACTAGTGATACATTAACTCAATGTGCGCAATTATATCATAACTCAAAATTTAGAATCACAACAATAAAAAAGATACCTTTGTTAGAACCTGTAACTTAACGTAAATCCCGAAAGTCCTTAATTAGTTCAATTTAATAAAGTTTGGGACCGAATGCAACATTTCTTCTAAGTTTGGTCCTTAAG